>JANTOP010010906.1:0-15344 GCA_027564815.1 Symmerus nobilis | reverse complement strand
ATGGTTACGAAGTTATGTGATCGTAAAGCCACCAATCGAGAACAAGGCTCAATACTTTTTCCCTCACCCAATATTAGAAATATAAAAAATGTTATTAGTCCGGAGATAACATTGACGCTTAATAGCGATTCGATAAAATTAATGATTTATGTTTAAAAATCTATTTTCTATTCAGACTACGAACTTTTAACAAAATTTGAAATTTTTCGAAAATAAAGCTATAAAAATCTCGAAAGCTCATAGAAAGCTTAAAACTAAAATGTAATTTCATATCATTTGGAATCTAATTTTTATTCGATTCATTCATTAAATATGGATGGGTAAAATAATGAAATTTTCGATAAAAGCTCTCTCAATCCATTTTAAGCTCAAAGAAAGCTCTAAGCTTGAAACTTCTTTTTTTACATCTTGAAATCTATTTTCTCTCCAGATATCAGTCCTTTCACCAAATTCAATCAAATCAAATTTTTCCCAAAAAAATCCTTAAAAAATGTCGAAAGCTCATTGAAAATCAGCTACATTTATTCAAAATTTCAGGCCGATAGATGACTTTTTCAAGAAATGGCAAGCAAGGACTATGAATGCCTTCATGATAACTTGCTTTCAATTCAATTCAATTCAATTCATTGAGGCTTTCGTTGAGATTTTAATTTTCCCCGCAGCTTTTGAACGAAGGTTTCCTGTTTCATTTATATTTATTTATCGGGATATAAATATATTTGATAGTAAATAAAATTATATTTTAATCAAAAGCTTTGGCTAAGCTTATGGAAGTTTGTTAAAGCTTTTTTCAGACAATTTTCCATTTAAATGACGTTAAGTTATTGGGATAAGAATCGATTTTAAAACGTACAAATTTAAAACCGAAATGTAAATATTTCTTCCAGCTGTTAATTTTCAACGGAATTTTTTAACGGAAATTACTGATTTCATTTAAATTTAACTATTGGGACAAAAATTAGATTCAATACTGCTTAAAATAACATTTTAATTAGAAGCTTTCGATTAGCTTTTGGAACTTTCGTTTGGAACGCTGAATGAAACCAAGCTCTTTTTTTTCTTGCCCGCATTTAATCAATTAAGATTTGCTAACATTTAGTTTCTAATGAATAAAATATATAGACAGAAATTCCAATCCAATAAATTAAGTCTTTTAAAGTTAACATTTACAAGGTAAAAACTAATTTTCTGCATTTAAGAATTGCGCTGATTACAATTAATTAAGTAATTTTCATCATTGATTGTTATTGAGCATTCAATATTAGATAATAGAATTACATATATAAATTCTTCATACTCTTACTGTATTTGAGTAATATTTTATTCAAACTTAATTTTAATCCAGCGCTTAGAATCTAAATTTAGCTTTTTCTGACATTACAATGCAGAAAAATGGAAGTAATAATCTGTTAAATTAAAATCAAGTAAACTGTATGATGGAATTAAACACAGATTTATTAGGTTTTAGCAAATATATGATCCGAATTAGTAAATAAAGAATTATAGACTCAAAATAAATACTTAATTTTAATTTGAAGGAATGTTTGCCCGATATTAGTAAATAAAGATTAAAAATCCGAGTTAAATATACTTGACATTATCCAGCTAACTTTTAATAAAATGGTGACTGGAAATAAGAATCAAATAGCTAATTTTGAGTAAATATATGTCATATCTTAGTAAATAAATATTAAAAATTAACATCACTTTACAGATTAAAATTAATTTACAGAATGTTTTAGCTCTTAAACATATCATTTACAGTATAGATATTTTGTCAGACTTATGTTTTAGATTTAAGATTATGTTTCCTCAGATAAAGAACACTTATGTTCATGCTTCATTTGAGAATATCTTGTTCTTTAAGTGCCTTATTCGGTTACCGAACGTTGGCGATCATATTGGCTATTATTAGCCATATTATTATCCTGGGGAATGGTAATGAGGTGGTTTCCCGTTGACTTCCTCATTCTTCGTTGTTATGTTAGTTAGTCTTAACCTGTTATCATTGACCATTTTAAGTTAATTGACAACAGGTGTATATGTTTTTTTGCCTACTAATACTAATGCATAGTACGTGGGACCGCCAGATTTACGTCACCATCCGATATGACGGTTTGAGATTGAGATATTTGAGAATATACCATAGATAATTAATATGGGGATGCGTCAGGCGCGGGCATTTATTATTAGGTTGAGTACATTCCGGATTATGTCCTGGATACATCCTTATTTGGCTGGGCATTTAGCAAATACGTAGACGATCCCGTAATTTCGAACATTCTTCAGTTCGATGAGTTCAGTTTTATTACCTAATAATGGCCATCTGCCTAGATGTTTGGATAACTTTTTCGAATGATCTTTTGGACCTTTTAGAATAACATGAGACGAAGAAAACAGATATCTCCATTAGACGTTTTAGAGATATGTTATAAGCGTCTGTTAGAAATAGGCGATTTTCCGGACCCTTCCAGGATATAATTACTTTCGAGAGAAATTCTGGTTTAGAAAAATTATACCTATAGTTAGCCTAAACTGATAAATTTCGAACCAATTATATTTTAGCTCGTTCAGACTTAATCCTATCCTAGACTAGCTGTCAAAGGGTAGATAACTATGTTAATATACGAAAATAATACTCCGAACTTTGACTTGTCAACGGTCCACTAAGACCAAGTCCGGTTTTAAAACTTACTGCAAATGAGAAATTGCTAGATTTTATGATTTGATTTAGATTTGGAAAGATAAAAGGTGGAATAAGGAATAAGGAAAATGTGAATAACTTACTGTAATTTTTACCAATGATTTCCTAAATTTAAGTAAATTATTGATGGATTTATAAGGAATTAAGAAATTATTAAGAGTAAAATTATTCAATTATATTCCCAATATTAGTAAATATTTGTTGCAATTGATATTAAGTTTTATTTAATACAATAATTTCGCATGTCCCTGATTTTGGCCTCCCGATTTTTTAGAAATATTTGGACCTTAAAACTGCTCAATTTTCATGTCAAATTTTACGATTTTATTCAAGAAAAAAATGCTTATATTTTCAATTGGTAGCCACGGATTCATTTTGGTGTAGTGGCGTGCAGAGCACGCCTAACTGAAATTATTTTATTTAATAACTTTGTCAGTAATCATCAAGCTTATCACAAAGCTTTTAATTAATATAATATAATATAATATTATTTTATTTATTAAAGCTTTAAAGTTAAAAGCTTTGTGGATTAAAAATTCTGCGGTAGCTTTAATGAATTGAATTGAATTCAAATTATCTTTACCTTTTCTTGAAAAATTAAGCTCTCGGCCTGAAATATTGTATAAATATGTGCTTTCAATGAGCTTTCGATATTTTTCAAGCATGTTTTTTGGGGAAAAATTAAAATTTCATGATAGGATCAATATCTGGATAGTAGATTTTAAAATGCACAAAATGAAGTTCTAAACTTTAAGATTTCTTAAGCTTACAGTGGGTTATTAACGAAAATCTCATATTTTATCAAAATGAAAATTTAATGAATCAAAAAAAATTTTGGTTCTAAATTATATAAAATTATATTTTAATTTTAAGCTTTCAATGAGCTTTCAAAATTTATTGAGCTTTTTTTGAGAAAATTTGATATTTTGCAGAGGGGTCGTTATCTCTATAGAAAATAGATTTTTCAACGTAAAAATTTCCTTCGAAACTTAGAGCTTTCGTTAAGCTTTTATAGTGTTTGGATAAACTTTGTGCGAAAATTCAATATTTCATTTAAATTTAATGAATGGGAAAAAAACTCGATTTCAAATTATATAAAAGGACATTTTAATTTTAAGCTTTGAGAGCTTTGGAGATTTTTGAAGCGTTATTTTCGAAAAAGTTGAAATTTTGTTAAATGATAGTTATCTGGGTAGAAAATAGATTTTTTAACCTAAAGAATTTGGAGCTTTCGTTGCGCTTTTAATAGTTTGGGTAAGTTTTCTGCGAAAATTCGATATATCATTTAAATTTAATGAATCGGATAAAAATTCGATTACAAATTATATAAAAATTACATTTTAATTTTAAGCTTTCAATGAGGTTACGAGATTTTTGAGCTTTTTTTCGTAAAAGTTAAATATTGGTTAAGGGATCGTTATCTGTATAGAAAATAGATTTTAATACATAAAAAATAAGGTTCGGAAAATAGAGCTTTCTAGGAGCTTTTCAGTTTTTGCAGAGCTTTTGTACGAAAAGTTTAGTTTTGATATTTTTGTGTTTTTTCTCAACTAATTTACAAACTTTCTGCATCATTACATTTTTTTAGATCTGAAGAAAATAGCCGAGAAATCCAGATCAATCGAAATGTACGATATTCAAATTTCTCGGTGCGAGCCTTCACGAATTTCTCATATTTCTTATATAAATTTCAACTTTTCCGAAATATTTAATTTTTGTATTTTTACCTAACTGTTTAAGCAACTTTCTGCGTTTTTACATTTTTTCCGGCCTAGGAAAATATTAAATTCTGCACACCTTATGGAGATATTGACTGCACGCCACTGATTTCGTAGACCCTAAAAAATAGGGGAATGAAGGTGGCGTTGAAGAAATTTAAGAGTTTAATAGTCGCTGAGAATGTAAACTTTTAGAGAGAAGAATTAAGAGATTAAATATAAAGTCTTCAAATTGGATATTCAACAATTGACCAAAAAAAAATCCTGCAATGCAATCTTCAATCTGTACGAATTCCTATGGCACTTTATCCAATAGCTGTTCTTTTATCCGAGCATTTGCAGAAAATCCGAATTTGCTATTTGCTATCCCAACCCTCTTTACATTCTACCTCATAACATGCTTAAACCTTATAAAATTTCTCAGCAAAAGTTAGACAGGAGTAAGCCCTTTATCCAAATTAAGCTTTTACCTTCCACAGAATTTATGTGCGTCCTAAACACGTATAACTAATTTCATTTGTAACCCAGGTACCGATTTTAGAAGTCGGTCAACAAAGGGTTTAAGTTTGATTGAGTAAATATTTGTGGACTTTCTATTGTACATTTCGGAAAGCTAGAATTTTGTTTCGTACACCATCAGCATAGGTTAGGACAATTTTATAAATCGCACGCGAATATTCATTACTTAAAAATCTAAGTTATAACTCCATTATTTCGCTAGATCTCCGAAATTTGGTACAGATATTTTTGCAGGACCCTTAATTTGATCCTTGTTTCCAAACTTCCCTAAGAAATGTCCAAATGAAAAAATTCAACCATTGAAATCGCATATTCATTATTTCCAAAGTTAAGTTATAACTCCATAATTTCTCACACAAAATTGCTAACCAAATGATGTTAGACGTCATCAGTTCAGATTCAGAAATAGTAGTTTCCAAATATTATTTAAAATTTAATATATTGAATGGAAGAAATATATTGAATCAAAAATTCCCTTTTTATTACGCCGATCATCCGCCGATATATCCGAAACTGTTGCAGAGAATTTCATAAAATTTCTCATTGAAATTAACCTATCCTTTGGTTATTTCTTTTTAAATTTATTTCATAAAAATCTACCAATTAAATTCGGGGATATGTCCCCATCTTCCATGGCTTGGTCATGGTCATGGTAAAATGGCGATAGCTCCTGAAGGGAGCGACCAATTAAATTGGCTGTGGTATCAAATGAATCAGAAGGTCTATGTGTATCTTTTTTGTATGTACTCTCGATCGTGATTTTAGACCCCATCCTCTTCTACAAATATTCTAAAATGTTCTTATTGAATGGTAAATGTTTAAAATTGAAGGATTTTTCCAATTACGTCAAAAAAATATTTAAAAAAAAGATGAGGACATATTTCTAATTCATTTGGAATCATTGGCGTTTCGGTATTGTTAATTGAACCATTCTAGCGGGGAAATAAAAGAAAATGAACCTAAAGCAGCTGTTTATCTTTAGATTCATTGAGAAACATACGATGAGGCCATATCGCCCCTGCCATATTGTCTTCCGAGCTTTAGTCAGTTCATACTAGAAAGTGATATATTGTTCTACCTTTAGAAAATGATTAATCTCAGACTATTTCCACCCCTACACCAAACGGCTCTATGTTGGGCTCATTCAGCTCAACGCTATCTGAACCGTTCCCTGAATTACGAGATAATGGGAGCTGACTGGAGCTAACTGAATAAAGTATAATTTCATCCGGATAACTTGTTCTCTTGCAGTCAATGGAAGACCATTCCACATCTTCCATTACTTGTGTTAAATATTTTACGTCAGACGGGAAGCATAATTAAAATTTCGGAGTTCATTCTTAGTTGATACAGACCTGCACCGATTCATTCATTTAGACCCGAGGGTTTACTAGATTATGTGTCCCAATTACAGACCAGACTCGTTATCCGCTCAATCTACACGAATCGGAATGCAAGACTGATTTTCCCTAAACAAAATAAGAAACTTTGATTGACATAGGAACGGACGCCAGATAGTTATCTGTAAGCCTCTGATTAGTTTTTTGCTTCTACTGTAATGTGAAGTGGAGAAAGTTTGAGCATTGAGGTCTAATTATAACCAAACATCGAAATAAAAAATCATTTTGTAATGTGCACAGTGGACCGAAAATCTAATCGAAAATTAGGTTATCTTCAGAAGGTATTTGTAATGATAACATCCATCAGAAAATTTTGAGTGTAACCCTGTTTTTCAGGATAATTATTATTTGTACGTAACATAGGTACTCGATATAAAAAATATCTAATTTTAGAACCATGATTGTTGTCAATAAAATTTTTATATTTTCATTGGATTCACTTGAATTTCAAAGACTTTTTTTACCATTAAAATATATTAAATTTCTTGTTATTTCCGTTCCGTGCATTGGCATATGTAATATCCGGGTGCTCGTCTATACGCAGATACATTCAGAAAGATAATAAAAAACAGATCTACTTGAAGGAAAATATTTTCAATAATTTATTCTCGCATTTATTGGCATATCATGTACATTGTACAACAGGCCTAAATATAAAATGAATAAATTTTTTATGAAATCGTTAAAATTCCGGTAGTATAATCCCGCATATACCCGCATTAATGCAGGTGCCAAAATATCTGTGTACTGGGGACCAATTAAGTACCATTTGGGGGATTTTATCATTGCAAAAAGTAATTATCTCTCGTATTTTATAACGATTTTGCCCTAGATATTTCTTGTTCTGTATAGTTTTGGTATATTTCGTATATGAAAATATATTAATTTCACTTGTTATATGGCCAAATTCCTATTTTATTATCCAAAATTTCGAATATTTATGGAACATTTGGATTATTTTACGATTACGGACGTTCATTTTATGGTTATAAGTCCAGTCATCCTTTTTAATTAAAATATCTATCCCAGTTTTTGGTAACGATTGTTTAACCACCAAAATAAATCGAGTTGGACCACTGTGCGCTAATTAATATTTATATATTAGTAAGGGAAGGGAGGTAAGGGAATTAATCTTTCATTAGGCAATCTGTGGTTATCACATGAAATGTCTTAATTATCCTTATTAGGTAGATATTTTAACCTACAATTACATGTATATGTCCACACCTGCAGACATTAGACAGAAATTATCAGTACAATCAGGTGGTGGTTCTCTTAGGACTTATTTAGGGTAATTTTGGGTTTATTGGGTTGGGGATTAATGGGCCCAGGTTTCCATCAATTTTAAGGGACCTTAAGAATCGAATTTAGAACGAATGCTTCTTGTGCTTCGTCACGAATAAAAGTCATTTTCGTTACGTTTCTTTCGACACACTGATACCGGATCTTATCACTGAAGCCAACTTATTATAGGACAATAAAAGCTTTACGCTTAAGATTCTAGATATGGTTGGGAGTGAACGTGTAAAAACAGTTTAGGTACGTAGCCGAAGGTGAGTCTAAGCGAACAAGGCAATGATACTATAAAACTCTACGAAGCTCATTGAAAGCTTTTAATTCAAAGTTTATTTTATTCATTTTAGAATCTATTATTTATCTAATTGATAAAATTGAAATAAAATTTAAATTTTTGTGCAATAGCTCCGAAAAATTTGAAAAGCTCAATATGAGCTTTCAGTTATCAATTGACAAATTTCTCAAAAAAGCTCTATAAAAGCTCTCAAAAGCTTTTCATTTCCAATTCGTTTTACTTATTTTGAAATTTACTTTCCATCCGCTTAACTAGATTCTGATTAAATGAGTAAATTTCGTTCGGAAGCTTTTCAAAACTTTAACGCTCGTGGAAAGCTTAAAGTTTCAGATATTATTTCATTCACATTAAAACCTATTTTTCATACAAATAAACCAAACAACGAAATTTCAAATTTCCAAAAAAAAACTCTATTAAAGTCCTCAAAGCTTTTTAAAAGCTTTTAATACAAATTTTATTTTATTTATTTTGAAATCTAATTTCTACCCGCTAAAGGAAAATCTATTAAAATCCAGAATTATCCACAAAAGCTCTTCAAAAACCACAAAGCTCATCGAAAGCTTATAAATAAAAGATTTTGCTATTCATTTTAGAAGCAATTTTTTATGCGATTGGTAAAATTTAAATAAAATTCGAAATTTTTATTCAAAAGCTCTGGACAAATTTGTACATCTTCCGGGGTGTTCCATTTTTGAGGGTCACGTAACACACTGCATGATTTTAACCAAGCAAAGGTAAATTTAGGGCTATTCACAGCAAGGTTTGACTATCTTTGCCTTTCCCATGACTCTCACATTCATTCATATCAACCCACACTAACTTTATATATCTAAATCTAAACCTTACCTTTGTTGGAAGCTTGGAGATACTTCAGCTTCATACTTGATGATATAGGAAACAAAGTATTTACAGATTTTTTCAGGAACATATAAATTACTAAGTTTGCGATAAATAAGTCTGGGTAACATTTACTAGCTTATTACTACGATCACTGATCTCTTAGTATTTACCCGTAGTGAGTTGGTTGAGTTGGTTTTAGGAGTCTCTTTTATTTTGAGATGGCCTGCAAAGAAACTGAATCGTTAGAGAGGTTCCGTTACTTTCAGCCTCTTCCTACTCGTCAGACTTGCACTACTGCGTTGGTAGTGGCCTCTTTCGCGAGTAGGATAATTCTAAAAGGCCTAAATAATTTGGCCTTAATATACCCATTTACATTGGACTACTTAAATGACTGTTGACTTCGAGTAGAAGTTCAGTAATAAGATTAGAGATGAAGTCCTTCTGATTGAATCTCATTGAGAAAGTGACACCTTTTGTGAGACTTACTACTCTTTCAAAGTCCCCGCAGAGAAATCTAGTGGAATTCGTGACAAACAGAATAATTCTAACACCCCAGCACACAGCCAGACTCCAAGGAGCTTTACTGCATACAGGATCTAACAATAATTTTGATAATAAAAGGAAATCTTTGAAAAAAAATGGCACGGGACTTTACTCATTTTTTTAAATTGATTGTGCTACGCTTAGCTAAAATATACCACTTTTCTCATATAGCTCCACTCAATTATATTGGGCCAATTAAGAGATTCATTAAAGGTCAGCCCCAATATTTTCTGCAGAGGAAGTTGTAAAATATAATAAAGCTTTCATTGTAATAGCTTTTTCCAACAAATTGAAGCCTTTAAAAGCCTGACAAATTTGTACAAAATAATTACTGACAAAAAAAAGTATTTATTATCTGTGAAAGGACTTATATTTATTTTAAAAAATTCTCTGGAAGGATAAAAATGTCCTTAGTGTTGTGTAATATGGCATCTACATTAGCATCCGATATTAGTAGGAATCAATCGATTTTACCAGCAAATAGTGATACAAATAATAATAATAATAATAATGATAATAATAATGCTGGAACTGTCATGGATGATGCGAATCCGGTGACTATTTACAGGTAAAAAAATTTGTCACAGTCACAACCGTAATTTTAGGCACCCGGTTTCAGTTAAAAACCACAAATAAAATCAATGTCTTCCAAATTTTCACAGGTGTCGTGCACCAATCGCATCACTTGACTGTATGGAAGAGTTTAACGGTACCGGCGGTCATCTAGATTTTGGTATCAACTATCCACTGACGGTCTCCCTTCCCTATTCTTATATTATCTTTTTAAACAGGTCGATCGATTAGTCTTGGATCGAATGCTGCCATCCCATTACGACATGGTGGTACGCTAACGCCAGGTTTACGATATAAGAATCTGGGAAAGAGTGGGTTACGTATATCGAACGTTGGTTTAGGTACGTGGCCCGTTTTTTCACCTGGCGTTTCCGAGGAACAGGCGGATTCCATAATTAAATTAGCTATAGAAAGTGGAATCAATATATTTGATATATCTGAAGCTCATTCAGGTTTGTTTCCATATTTTTCATTTCAATTTCAAAATTTGAATTTATTTTCTTCCGGGTCAGAGGTTGAATTAGGGAAACTTATCAACCGAGCGGGTTGGAAGCGTTCCAGCTATGTGATTACAACGAAAGTTTATTGGAGCACAAAATCGGAAGAGCGGGGCCTATCCCGTAAACATATCATCGAGAGTGTTAAGGCCAGTTTACAACGACTACAATTATCTTATATTGATATTGTTATAATTTATAAAGCGGACGCTATGTGTCCGATGGAGGAAGTTGTACGTACCATGACCTACATTATACAGCAAGGTTGGGCTATGTACTGGGGAACGTCGAGATGGTCGCAAATTGAGGTTACTACATCCCCCCCCCCCCCCCCCCCCCCTACTATAAATTTCTCTACCCACTTAAATCTAATTTCTAGATAATGGAAGCATACACAAATTGCCGGCAATTCAATTGTGTAACGCCGATTGTTGAACAAGCTGAGTATCACATGTTCTGCAGGGAAAAATGTGAACTCTACCTACCGGAAATGTATAATAAAATCGGTGTTGGATTGATGGCATGGGGTCCGCTATCGATGGCGTTAGGTGACACCCAGAATGGTGAACGTTTGCTATTCTCGAAAGCTTCGTTCAAATCGAAGAGTCACAGTTACTCATGGACGGAGGACGATGTTAATAAGAATGTAAGTATTCGGATTTTTAATTCAGAAATTAACTTATATAAGAACCTCTTCATTTTAGGGGTTTGGATGGGTCAAAGATAAAGCTGAAGTAACGCGAAGACAAAGCGATCGAGTTAGGGATTTGGCTACGTTAGCGGAAAAGCTAGGTTGTAGTACAACTCAACTTTCTATCGCTTGGTCTTTGAAACATGAACCGGTACAGTGTTTGTTGTTGGGCGCAACAACCGCTGAGCAATTACATCAGAGTTTACAGGCTCTACAGGTAATAATATATTATTGGAAGATTTATTTAAGATTTATAGATATCAGCTATGAGAACGAGGACTAATACAGGTCACAACGCTCTGCTTATCTCTGTCAGCTCAATTATTGTCATTCACATAACTCTTTCTTATCCGTAGCTACTTCCCCGTCTCTCGACGAGCGTCATGTTGGAATTGGAGCGTATACTAGAAAATAAACCGATCCGACCGCCGGCCATATCAACGTTAGCGCTCCGGTGACAATCAGCTTGTCCACCCGGGCAAGCCGCAATCGGTAGCCTGTGTGGAGGCGATACACCAAAAATTGAGGAGCTAAGTATCGGTGTGGATGCGGACGATTCGGCGAATAAGGAAGCATCGAAAACGGGTTTCTGCGAAATCCAGTGACAAAAGGAGACCTTAGATAATAATAATAAATTTTCAAATCCATCACAACCCAATAAATCATTAGATATGTTAAGTGGTAACAATAATGTATATAGTTTAATAACAGCAACGCTAACAACAACAACAGCTACAATAGCTAGCGCACCAATTACATCGGCCGTACCCTGTACGGATCAAATTATTAAGCAAAGTTTGGAACAGGTTGAAGGGGATGCGTCACGGACTGGTGGTAATCCATCGAAAACGAAATTAAAACAGATAAAACGGAACACTAGTCTAATTAGCTTTAAATCGCTTGACTTTAATCTAAAAACAATTTATAACAGTATGAAGTTGAAGAATTCAAGTAAGGACGATGATAGCGGTACGGATTGCAATGGCACCAAAACGGATTTAAGTCAATCGTCAAGGAAGTCGAGTAAAACCTTTCGTACGCCATACTTTAAAGTTGACACCGTCGATGATGCTGATGATGAATCAACAAATCTATTAACATTCACCCAATCCCCATACATGCATCGGAACAGTTTCGACAAGTCTAGCTCTCAAAATCTACTAGTCAATCCGGATGGAATCCGGTCCCAAACCAGTTCACCGTTTTTATGTATCAGCCAACTACCGGCTCATATCCGTCGATCATCCACATCCGATATTATCGATAATAATCCACAGACGTCGGGAAGCAGTTTCGATTCGCAAAGTCGACGGCCATCCACGAATGATTTGTTGAGAAGGGCCCGCGAACGAAAGGGTACCGAAACGTCCCATTGTACCGGTCGTATGGGTCGAAGTGTTTCACAAGGTGGACTACCAAGAGGCGGACGAATGGGACGTCGGACTAGCATGGCTTTTTAAATAAGTATTCGTTCGGGAGTATGGAACCCGTGTGACTTCATTCTATCGTCTTTTAAACACCAATTATATTTTTAGTTTAGATTTTTCGTTGTAATTTGAAAGAATAATCAATTGGCAATAATTAATTTTAGGTATAAATAATTTTATTTCATGAATAAATTATGACTAAAATTTAATCTATTTACTGGCTCGATATTAGACCTAACTCCTCTAGATTGTACTAATTCAGGAATGGCGTCGACTTTAAGTATACTGTGTATACTAAACTGTTCTTAATAATACTCTTAATAATTAAATTTAATTAACGTACAATTTAGTATCGATATTTAATTACGAATTTATAGGTTTTACATTATATGCAGCTAAGTATATGTACTAAATTGTATATATTAATTAAATTAATTATATTTTAATTTAAAAATTTATTTTTAAGGACTGAATGGAATTAAAAAGAGAGTAAATAGATGTCTTTTAAATTAAATCTAAAAAGGCCTTCTTTAAATTTTATATAATTTATTTAAACTATGCTTTTTATTAAAATAATATTTAAAATATTATGAACTCCATAAATAAGGCCTTAAGTTTATATATATAAATTGTATACATATATACAAATTCTCTTTTTATGAAATATCGCACTAAAATGGGCTAATAATTAATTGATTTTTAAAAATAAAACATTCTAATAATAATTCGTATATTATTAAATTAATACAAAATTAAATTTAATTAATAATCGTTCAAAATTGAATAAAAATAATTAATAATTAAACATAATAATTAATTAACTTTTCAAATTATTATATTAATAAAGCCTGAACTAATTATACGAGTATAATTGAGTAAAATTGTTGTAAATAATCCGATCCAACTTTTTAATCGAATTTAATTTATTTACATTTTACTATTATCAGGATTTATTATTAAAACATTTATTTACAATAAAAAAAGCACTTATAATTTAAACATCCGCTCAAAATATCAACATTGAATTGAAATAAAATAAATAATTAATATCGAATTAACTTAATTAATTAACATTATTTAAGCAACATATGTTACAGATTATTGTGATAATTAATACGAACTATTATATATTAATTATTAAATTATATAAATTATTAGGTAATTAAAAAAGCAATGGTAGTGAAATAATTAAATTTAATTTAATTTAAATATATTTGCGCAAATTATTTATTCTCCAAAATTATTACTGTCCAAAAGCATCAAAATCAAATCGATTTAAAAATAAAATAATTAATCATATAATTAAAAAAAAAAAATTCTAAAATATTTTCTCTTTAAATAAATTGATTGATTGAAAATAAATGAATTAAATAAATAATTAATTATATTAAAAACCCTAAATGAAATATTTGATCTTAATAAAAAAAAATTGATAATAATTAAAAATAGTTAAATTAATTATAATATTTATTAATAAATACTTGAAATATATGAAAACGAAAGCGACGCTATTTATCGAGATTTAATAAAAAAAAAATAAAATTATAAAAATTAATTAATTAAATAAATCAATGAAATGTGGTATTTGACTACGAAACAATTTATATAAATAAATTATTTAAATATAATTAATTGATTATTTATTTATTTAAATGATTCTTGAGAAGTTATATTTTAATTAGAGAAAAAAAATGATAATTATTAACCAAATTATAATTAATTGAAAGCTATTAGCAAGAAAATATTGTAAATAATTTAAAAGAAATTCACAGAATTATTAAATAAAACCAAATTGAAATAAAATTCTCTTTCACTTGAGCAAAATGAAGTCGAATGTTTTTATTCCTTTAATTTATGTAAAAAGAGCGAATATTTGAGCGAATCGAGCGAAACCTATTATAAAAAAATAAGATAGGTTAAATCAGTTAAATTAGCTTTTAATTTTGAAGGAGCGCCCTGCTAACTGATAAACCCTTGCTTACCCTTTTGAACTTTTTCAAAAAGCATTTATTTGTTAATTTCAAAAAATATCACACAATTTCAATTAAATTACATTATTTTATAAATTTTCACCGATTTTTTGAACATTTCATATTTTATTGCTCAACAAATTGCGGAATTTACTAAAAAGGTTTAAATTTCTTTGAATTTTTGGGAGTTAAAGCCCCCAATGCCTTGCTTTTTTTAATTCCAAAATTTCTGTCAATCTCCAGACTTAATTTTGTTGCGTATTTCGTTAATTGATTACTGATTGTCGGCAAAGTCCTTAAGGAGTGGCCAGAAATCAGTTGAATAAATCGCGGAAGTTAAGATCAAGTATAGACCAAGAAAATGTTCGCAATAGCCTTTGAAAGTTGGTAAACAATTGTAGTTAGTCGAGGCAATGAAAATAAATAGAGGAAAGTTAGAATTAAATCAGAGAAGTAGGGCGAAGTTGAGAAATCCCAGAAAAACGTCGAGAAAATATTCAGAAAAATTTTTAGAAAAATTGGGAAAGTTAGGAAAAGTCGGAAAAGTCGAGAACTATGAAAAATAAATGAAAAATATATAAATATTTTAGCAAAGGAAATGTCATGCGATTTTCTGGAGCATTCTCTTCGGAGGACCTACAAATATTGTCCGAAGTGTACAATAAAAAATTTAACCTAAAAGATTCGACTGTAGAGATGCAAAAGATTCGAGTACTAAGTACATTATACTCGTTACTTTTATTCTGCTCTATTTTGTTGGTTTAGCTTTCATATTTTCCCATTACCCATATTTCTGTTTTATATTGATTTTATGTATTTTACTTTATGGATACGAAGCGAAGTATATAAACGATTCTTTATTCTACACGAA
>JANTOP010010895.1:0-15346 GCA_027564815.1 Symmerus nobilis | reverse complement strand
TAATATGTACCATATAATTTAGATTTATTTAATATTCCTTATACATGTTTAAATCTGACACAACTCCTTATATTAAGGCCGATACGAAAATAGAAACCGTTCTATTTATGAAAAAAGCATATAGGTTTGCAATGTAAGAGAAAATATCTGTCATTTTAAGAAAATTTGAGAGACTTTCGACCGATATCGGTGACCCATATAAAAAAACTTCGTCGTGTAAAATAGCCATTATACATGCTACTGATATATGCCAGAATTTCTGAATAATTTCAATTGGTAAACTATCCGTGGATGCGCCAGAGGCGGTAAACAAAGAATTTAGAAAATTTAGAGAATTTAATTTGAGGAAATTCAGCCGAAAGGCCTGCAATGAGGATATCCTGAACAATTTATTATTATCGTCGGATCCGTATTTATTGCATATTCGGCCAGTAAATACATATCAAATTCAAAAACAAATGTTTGAAGAACTTGAAGACTGATATTGTACTTTCATATTATTTTTTAATTGAATTCATTAAACTTTTGCGTTCTAAAATTTGAGAAAAATTGTTTGTTTGGCAATTTCTAACCATTAATATAGTGAAATAATTAAATAAATAAATTTAAATATAAATTAAAATAATTCGGTTAAATATTTTTATGGTAAAAGAAAATTCCAGGTGGACGTCAAAGGGTTAACATCATATAAACTTGTACCCCTTGCAACAGAGATATAACCTAGGGCGTAAAATGACTAATAGGCGACGAGAGTATTTTTAAATACCAGATAATAATCAATTTTCAACCATACTAAATCATTAGTAAATTTACTGGCCATTTACTATGACGATTAACACTTTAATGACCCAGATCAGTAATATATCAATTTTTATCTGAATGATTTCCTGATATTGGCGCCATCAATATTACGATGAGGGCTTTTTTTTGGTTCTGTATGTAAATTTACCGTTTACGGTGTAAATTTACTGACCGTTTACTATCCTTGGACGGTCATCATTTTTATAACTTAGGTAAATAAATTGGTGTTCTTAGCGTAAATAGAACAGGGACGGTTATCAACTTTCTGACGTATGTCAAATGGACCTCATTATGAATTATAATTTTTATGAGTTAGGTAAATTTAAGGGGTTTTAACCGTTTTTTCTGACTTTGGTAAGTATATAAACAGATTTTTTACCGTAAATTGATCCATGACGGTTATTGATTTTCTAACTTTGGTAAGTACATTTTAAGGATTTTTTCCGTTAATAGAGTATAAACGGTTATCGCTTTTTTGACTTAAGTAAGTATCAGTAAGTAAGTAAGCATCCGTAAAAGATGATAAAAAATTTAATCATAAATGAAATGTATGGCCCTAAACTCTAATTTAGCTCATTCGGAAAATGTAACTCGCGCGACAAAAGGTCTTTCTTCATTTTATCTAATTATATATTTCGTCGGTTAAAGTGAGATTTGTCGATGTACATTTTTAGCCAGCAAACACTGCATAGCTGTATACACTAATTTTAAGCTTGTAGAAATGAAGTATGATTGGAAGATCTATATAAAACAAAATCCCCTTCACAATTCACAGTTTAGATTTCTCTGGACTTCTTCCGGTAATTTATTCCAATCGAACTTTTACATATCTCCCGGGTACATGGAATATGAATTCGGGAGGAGAGTTCCCAAATTTCCTAATAGCGATTGTTGGCGTAATTAAAAAACTAAAACTTGTAGGGTAAACTGAAACATTTTTTCCGTGAAATTACAGACACTTCCAAAGTAAAATTTTTAAATGCTCATCAAAATTCGAGAATTTCCCTTTACGAGATTTATTCAGTAATTATAAGCAAATAACTCCATGTGATTAGATTCTTCCATTCCCAAAGAAAATTGTCTAGGACTAAAGTTTCTCTTCGAAACTATCAATGAAATTTTTAAAACGGGGGTAAATGATCGAAGAACAATCATTTTTAAGTGGAATTATCTCTAAGTTTAAGGACAAATAAGGATAAATATAATCTATTTATTGTTTAAAGTTTAAGCGGTGTTAAATTATCAGGTGTGTATAAGTAAGTTTCCGCCGTTTAACAAAAAATGGCACCAATCGCTAAAATTTACTGCTACAAAACGTCATATCGTCTAGCAACCTTGATATTAGCAATTTTGTATCAGCACCATATATCTTTTTTCGTGCGAAACATCAATAAAACTAGAAATTATAGATCAATTAGAATTAATATTTAAGTAAATTACATTAACAAATTCTTTATCATTTTCTTTATTTTCCTATATTACAAATTTCTTACGAAAATTTACAACCGACAAGACACGGTTTAACATCAGTGACATCAGTGATTTGTTAAAAAACCAGTGAAGCAGAAAACCAATGAAAAAGCAAACGTAGATAGACAAATGCAATGAAACTATTAAAAGTTGTAACACTTTGTTACAAGATCAACGAAATTTGAACACCGCATGCAAATATTGACCGCACGACATTGATTTGGTACATATTTTGTAAAAACTCTAGCTGTTATTTAGAAGCAATTATTGAGGTAGATTCTATTTGAAGTCGCGTGAAGTAAATATAGTATCCTGAAAAACATAATTAATTAAACAGCCGTCTGATTCCGCTCAAGTTCTCAACAATTTTTTCTATACCAATTTGACATTTCTATTCTATATATTTTATTCACCACCTGTGTAATTAAAAATATGTAGAATAGAAATGTCAAATTCGTATAGAAAAAATAGTCGAGAAGTTGAATCTCACGGCAGGATTCCTATTTAATTCACTATTCTATTTTCTAAGGACTTATTTGTTTGTTTGTTTAACAAACAAGATAAAACATACTCACCATCAACTAATTACAGACAATTTAATTTATGCAATACATATTTAAAAATTTCTTTGCTGTGAGTGATTAGCATAATCTGACATTAATATTTCAGGACAGAACAATCCCTAAATTATAGAGATAGCAAGAATATCATCATACATTTCCTTTCAATTAAATAACCCCATAATACCCTTAGCGACTGATGATACCATTACGAGATTATTATTACAAGCAGGTTCGGTTCCGTATCCCATTAAATTAAGTGCATCGTTATCGCCGATTAATTTACGGATATTTTCCTTAACCCATATTAATAATCCGAAGTTGCTGACGGTTTAATCTCCGGGTTAGTACCTCAAATCCATCATAATTTATTAGGTTAATTGCAATAAATTCAAAATTCCAATTCCAAAAATCTACTGAACAATGTCGGGGCGCCCCTGACTATTCAAATTCCTGGAAAATCCTTCTTTTTCTGGAATTAACTTAAGGTTAAACCAATATATTGGTAGAATCGTGAATGGGAATGAGACGTTAAAGAAATATCTCGAAAATGGTAGTATTAAAAATAAAAATTATATCGTTCGTTCTATAAAAAGATGTTTTTTATTTTGAAACATTATCCCCATCGGAAGTTTTCTAAAAAAAGAAATTGTGGGTTCAATAGAAACGTTAATTTTTAAAATAAAATGACTTAATAATTTCCTACAAGTAAAAATTATGATGGTTAAATTTCGCATAGTAAACAGCCTATTACGAAAATGTATAGTTTTTATTTGTTAATTTTACGACGATTCATCGATTCCCAACATCATGATATCCTTGAATTTCAAAACAGTCAAAATTGAAATAAAAAAATAAAGTCAAAAATCAAGAACATAATGAGTAAGAGAAATAAAAAACCGACGCCAGAACCCATTGCATCGCTCGTATCAATAGCAGAAGACACCGTTTCATTAAAATCAGTAGACGTAGAGGTACAAGCAGTCAACGATCTACTTGAAGAAATTATTGCCGAAGGAATTGAGCTGTCTCATTCGAAATACATGAAAGAGGAAACCGTACGATATGTTGTAAATGAAGCAAAAAATGCTATAGCAGATTTGATTGATTTGCATTTTATTCAATTTGATTGCGGTGACAATCCATTAAAATATGAGATATTTTTGAGTGAGAAACGTTTACCAAAACCGGCTAACAAGGATAATTTAGCAAGAGGAATATAATTTGTTTTATGTATAATAGTTTTCTTGTCCTATACATTTTCAGGGATATTCAATAGATTTAAATTTGTAAATTGGTTGTTTTATTAGAATATTTACCCGATTACAAACTTCCCGTCGAAACAAATGTTTCTGCGGACGAAACATTGACGGAAACATGTTTCTCCATAGTCCAAAAATGTAAAATTCCAAAAACTGGTGAATTGATAACATGTGTATAGCGACTAACTTCTCTGAAACCACCGAAATATTACTAAAAAAAAACATTCAGAACAGCTGGGGCCATCATTTAAGAACCGTTGTTCTAGAATACCCGCTTGGCCATGCCCGCTCGTACAGAAAAATATTCGATTCGTTATTCATTAGAAATTAAATTTAACCGATAAATTTGGATTGACGTAAATTTTCATGAAAACTCGATTCCGCCGTCCTCAATTTCTTTCTTTTTTTCCCAAACGAGAATCGCGAACCAAATTTTTTTTGTCACAAAATTTTCTAAATTAATTTTTAACTGTTTTTATGAAAAATTATTAATTTGCGAGAAAAACCTTCCGAAACAATTTTTTTCTAAAAAATAAAAGTTTGACAGTTATTTCCCGCTCATTTTTTCCCGCGTAAATTAACTTCTAGTCGAACGGTCTCCCAAAACATCGCTTTTCATGAATTTTAACATCGAAAAATAGAAACGTCAAATCAGCCACCTCATCGCATCTAAAAAATCAAGATTTTTTGTGCAAATTTTACGAATTTCTGAATTTTTAATTAGAAAGAAGTGAAGAAATTGTTGAAAAGTTTAAATTTTACGTTCGCTAAAAACATGGTAACATTTTCTATTTAATAAACAATTAATTTACATTTAAAAATTACAGGTTTTCATTCAATTCTTTCTTTTAAGGTTTTAATTGCAGCAGCCGTTTGCACGAAAGGGGGGAAAAGTGAGATTTCTGAGCAATCTTTTAATTAATTTCCATAAAAATTCGTTCCTTTTTTAGCGATAATTTCCCGTCAATTCGTTGAAATGACAAAAGCGCGAATCGAAGGATTATTAGCCGCCTTTCCGAAGTTAATGACATCCGGAAAACAACATACATTCGTTGAAACCGATTCCGTCCGGTATGTTTATCAACCGATGGAGAAATTGTACATGCTGCTAATCACAACGAAAGCTTCTAATATTCTTGAGGATCTGGAAACGTTACGGTTGTTTTCGAAAGTCGTACGTTTAAATTGAAATTTCTATTTCCAAAAATAAACCATTTCTTTTGCATATAGATTCCAGAATACTGTCGAAATATGGACGAGAAGGAAATTTTAGAGAATGCGTTTAATCTGATATTCGCATTCGATGAGATTGTTGCGCTCGGCTATCGAGAAAGTGTAAATTTGGCGCAAATAAAAACGTTCGTTGAAATGGATTCGCACGAGGAGAAGATCTATCAAGCCGTACGGCAAACACAGGAACGTGAAGCGAAACAAAAAATGCGTGAGAAGGCAAAGGAATTGCAACGGCAACGTTTAGAATCGGTTAAACGTGGGTTACCGATGGGACGTTCGAATTATGGGAACAGTTCGGAAGGATTCGGTTCAAGCGGAATTTCTAATTCAATCGCGATGTCGATGTCATCACAATCAATGGGAATGGCGGATATTATCCCAACACCAACTAAATCGTACCGTTTCTCAATTTAGTTAAATAATTCATGGATTAATTGATCGTTTTCTCTTTTAATTAGAAAACCAGCTCCATCTCGTAATGCCCTTAAATTAGGTGGGAAAAATAAGGACGTCGAAACGTTTGTCGATCAATTAAAAAGTGAGGGAGAGAAAATTTCTACATTATCTCCAGCTATTTCATCTACGGCTGCACCAGTTCGTCCGAAAGTCGATATACCAATGGATGAGTTAGATTATAAATTTAACATTTAATTAATTTAATTCATAAAAAATTCTTAAAATCGATTTTCAGCGTTCATTTACGCATTGAAGATAAAATATCCGTTCGATTGGATCGGGATGGTTGCTTGCAACTATTCGAACTGAGCGGTTTGTTAACATTACGTATTGCTGATGAGAAGTATGGCAGAATAAAGGTTCAAATTGAGAATAATGATACGAAAGGAATTCAATTACAAACCCATCCGAATGTTGATAAGGAATTGTTTAAAACTCGTAGTCAAATCGGGCTGAAAAATCCAGCCAAACCATTCCCATTGAATACGGATGTTGGTGTGTTGAAATGGCGTTTTCAGACACAAGATGAATCGGCTATTCCATTAACAAGTACAAATAATTCAATTTTTAATTCGATTCTTTTAATTAATATTCAATTTGTGTTTTTTTTTAGTTAATTGTTGGCCGTCTGATAACGGAGAGGGTGGATGTGATGTAAACATTGAATTTGAATTAGAACATCAACGTTTAGAATTACAAGATGTTTGCATTACAATCCCATTACCGTACGTAGTTATATTCAATCGTTAATTGTATTATATATAACATAACACATCCATAAGCCCGTAGTCTGTATCGAATCTAGATTGATAAATCTGTATTAAAGACATATTGAAGTTATCTCTCTAAATCTGATAGGCTTCTTCTGAATAGATTCTGTAACATGGATTTTAATGTCATCGGCATTAAAAGGGCAGCGCGTCTGTGGAAGTGCGTTAGATAAAGATATCCAAGGCGACTGACTACCTTGTAGACCTTGATACGCTTCCATTTATTTTAAATAAAATCAGGATCCATACCTTTCCTTGAATTAATATTGAGCAGTGCGTTAAGCACTCATTCTCGGATAATTGGATCTGGATCTGGCGGCAATCTGGTTGTAAAATCCAATTCTAATTTCGCAGAGTTATTTGTGGGAGAAAAGTATTCGAACTACGCAATCCCTAAATTAATCTTTTCTCTGGCGATATATTCGACTACAATCTACGAATTTCTTGGTAAATCACCAAACAATTAGCATCTTCGATCTGCTAAGACAACTCTGCATTTATTCTTAATTGAGACTTCTTGAGAACGATTTTTTTAA
Organism: Symmerus nobilis; assembly: GCA_027564815.1. Taxonomy (NCBI): domain Eukaryota; kingdom Metazoa; phylum Arthropoda; class Insecta; order Diptera; family Mycetophilidae; genus Symmerus; species Symmerus nobilis. The sequence goes on along the minus strand of JANTOP010010895.1, from coordinate 8,258 downwards.
ATGCGAGAAATTGGAAATAAGTCTACATAATCGCTAGAAGAAACACTTAATAGTAGTGGAGAGCGACTGCTATCCAAAATTCCAGCTAATTAGAAAGCGAGGTACTTCGAGCTGAATTTAGAGAGTTCAATTCAGTACTTTAAGTACTGAAGTTTAGCTTCTAAGCATTTTTACGGTTACAGCAGACCTACGAGTACTCTTTCCATCTAAAAATTGTGATTAATACAACAAGTGACAAGTTGGGGTTAAGGATAAACCTGAAAAAATCGTAGATAATATGGGAAGAGGCAGAAAATATTAGGAAGCAGTTAGAATAAATGGGAAGACATTATAGTATATTCTCCGAGGTTATTCTACTTTTCGGACTTTTTCAATCATTTATCAAATCTATTTCATCTGATTATCTCGATTTTTGCTAGCGACGCGTTGGGGCTTCTTCTAAGTGTTAGCAAGTTTGCCAGATTTATCCGAGTATCCATCGACATTTCTATCTTTTCCACGACATATTCGGCGATATACTTTTCCATTTACCATCCTTGAATTTTATCTACTCTTTCTGATTTTTTCTTATTTCTTATTTCGATTTCTATGCTGATTTTTCTCACCTTTTCTCTAGTTTTAAAGAGCTTTCTTTGAACTTACAATGGATTGAGAAAGCTTTTGGAAAAAATTCCATATTTTATCGAAGTTATTAAATGAATCAAATAAAAATTGGATTCCAATTTATATAAAATGACATTTAAATTTTAAGCTTTTAGCGAGCTTTCGAGATTTTTAAAGCTTTATTTTGGAAAAAGTTGAAATTTTGTTGAAGGATCTTTATCCGGATAGAAAATAGACTTTTAAATCTTAATAATTAAGTTCCAAACTTGGAACTTTCGTTGCACTTTTAAAAGTTTGGATAAGCTTTAAATTTTAAGCTTTCAATGAACTTTCGGAATATTAGAATCATTTTGGGAAAATTTTAAACTCCGTTAAAGGACCGATATCTGGATAGAAAACAGATTTGAATACGTAAAAAATTAAGTTTGATACTTAGAGCTTTCTTTGAGCTTACAATGGATTGATAAACCTTTTGGAAAAAATTCCATATTTTATCGAAATTAAATGAATCGAATAAAATTTAGACTCCAAATTATATTGTATAAAATGATATTTTAATTTTAAGCTTTCAATGAGCTTTCGAGATCTTTAAAGCTTTATTTTGGAAAAAGTAGAAATTTTGTTAAAGGATCGTTACCCGAATAAAAAATAGATTTTTAAATCTTAAAAATGAAATTCTAAACTTAGAGCTTTCATTGCGCTTTTAATAGTTTGGATAAGCTTTCTGCGAAAATTCCATATTTCATTTAAATTCAATGAATTGGATAAAAATTCGGTTCTTAAGTATATAAAAAAACATTTAATTTTAAGCTTTTAGTTAGCTTTCGAGATTTATGAAGCTTTTTTTGGGTAAATTTGAAATTTCGTTAAAGGACTGTTATTTGGATAGAAAAAAGATTTCAAAACGTAAAAAATAGGGTTCGGAAAATTAAGCTTTCTGGGAGCTTTAAGTTTTGCAGAGCTTTTATACGAAATGTTTAGTTTTGATATTTTTCCCCATCTAATTTATAAACTTCCTGCATCGTTACATTTTTTTTGGATCCGAAGGAAATTATCGGGAAATCCGGATCAAACATCGCGATGTCCGGATTTCTCGGCGATGCCAATATTTGTTTTGAGAGGAAGAGGTCGATGGAGGACCTTCTTTCTTCTGTACGTCTTGCGATCGGCTGTTGAAACGACGGCTGGCTGTGAGTTTATTACCCGTAGCCGCCCCTTTGATCCTATTGATTGGCCGGAACCACGGTATTTCAGATAACCCATACACCGCACACCCCATTTAATTTTTGTATGGTTCGAGATAATTAGTTAAAATTTGTTCCGGTTCAATGGAATCATAAAATCTATCATTGAACCCATAAAATGAACACCTCGATTCCTTCGAGGAATATAAGCAGGGGGGGGGGGGGCAAACAATTTTAAAAGGCAAGTGGGGTCGATTGAAAATTCAACTGAATTAATTTTCTTAAACGAATTTGAATTTCAAAATTTTTCTAGAACTAAATGTTATCTAGAACTGATCAAAAGTTAAATGGGTTTTTTTTTATAAATTTCTTGGCCAAATTCGACGTCGTCCTTTATCAAAACCGTGATCAATTTCCATAAAGATCTTCACGTAAATGGAAGTTTAGAAGATGATGTTCGGGTCAATTTAATGGCCTATTAGATTTTTTTCCTTAGAAATTGTTACGATATTTTGGAAAAAAAATCCATTCTGCCTGACATATTTCTACAACTCTTAGATTTTCAACGGGATTTTAAAAATATACGTTGTGAGGAGACATCCCGATTTTATGGTATTAATAGATCACCATAGTTATCCCCTATTTGAATCCATATTGAAATTTTCGAAACTTAATTGTTCCCCAAAATTATAAGTCGTTTCCCTAAAAAGTAACAAATCTTCCCGTATCGACCCCTATAAAATTAGGGGGTCAATTTTTTGAAAAAGTTTCTTTCATAATTTGCTCACTTTACCCATACGTTTAAATTTGCATCATTAGATTTACCGATTCCATACAATTTTCCGAGAATTCAAGTTCTCAAAGTTACTTAAAATCGCCTAATAACCAAAAATCGGTACCAAATTTAAAAAATTTCAGCTAATACCTAATTAGGGCATGAGTTAATAGAGTTTATGCATAAATACCTTATGAAGTTATCTCACAAGTTATATTTTAAAAATGACGTCAAAAACGATCTTTGAGAAAATTAAAGTAAGTTCAATTTTTCCTTGTGATTTCATTGATCTCGGCCGTTTTGTAGAATTCCAAAAGATGAAAAAATTACGCAGAATTGTTGCCAAGTAAATAATTAACAAAGTATTTTCTCAAAATTTTAAAACAATCAACCCCTAAATTTTGATGGAGTTTTTCCTCAAAAAAAAATTTTTAATCGCCTCTTTTCCAAAAAACTGTCTTTAATTCCGTGGAAATATTGAAAATTGAACATTTCACTTCCGATTAATTTAACGGATGGCTTGAAAGAGCTAATGACATAAATACCTTAGGGGTATCTTCGTAAGTTATATTAAAAAAAAACGATCCTTAAGAAATGAAATTACTTTTGCAAAATCTTCGATTTTGCTAGTGACTTCATTATTTTTGGACCGTTCTGTAGAAATATGGAAGTTTCCAAAAATTTTCTTCCGGAACTTGAAAATCTAATTATGCCGAATTGTTCCCAAGTAAATAATGAACAAAGTGGTTTCTCAACATTTCAAAAAATCAACCCCTGAATTTTGGTGAGATTTTCCTTCAAACAACATTTTTAAATCGCCACTTTTCCAAAAAGTTCTCTATAATTCGATGGAAATGTTCAAATTTAAACATTTTACTTCCGAATAATTTATCAGATGACTTAAAAGAGCTAATGACCGAAATATCTTACGTGGTTATTTCGCAAGTTATATTTTTAAAAAATCGACTTTTGAGAAATAAAATTACGAATGTAAAATTTTGGATTTTCATTATTCGTTCTGTAGAAATGTGGAAAAAATTCCAAAAATTTTCTTCCGGATATTGAAAATCTAATTACGCAGAATTGTTCCTTTCTAAATAATGAACAACTTTATTCTTCAAATATTTTTTAAGAAATCAACCCCAAAAACTCCCAGGAATCATAATATATGTACAATGTAATTTATCATTCTGGTATCCATTATTCGTTGTCAATTCCTTATTTTATTTTTAACCAATCGTCTCGGAAAGGAACTCCGCACTTCTGGGTTTATTAATTATATAAAATATTCGAATATGACAAGCGACCGAAATTCGTAATAGCGTCTAAACTCCAGAGATCTTCCAGCGCCTTGTAGAAACGGTCGTCTGTAGACATTATCAGGAGTTGATCCTTGCCAATTCCCTCTCTATATAGGATCTTTCAACCAGAAGTTTTGTGCTCCTTAAGTTTTTGTTTAATGAGTCTCAGTAGCACCTCCTCCTACAACGGTTTTATTCTCGTGATCGGGTACGAACACCACGCAGATCTTTTTAATGGCTAGATCTTTGCTTCATCAACATATGTGAATAATATCCATACCGGTTTGTGGGTACAGCTTAGATAACACACTTGTAGTCCTTCTACATGGATTTTTCGTATTTCTTTATAGGCTTGGTTGTGCACAAGACCAAGTTTCTAGCCTCGTTTCTTCAGAATTTGTTTTATTGCAAATTAGTATGAAATGCCAAAATCTTCGGTTATAGGTTTAGTTCTTCTTCCTCTCTTGAGTCCGAAATATTGGCATCCACGAGAGTCTGTTGCGAGGATAGTTATTTGGTACTAACCCACCACATATCAGTAATAAATCTGGGCATACTAGATTTAGTGAAGCTACAACACCAATAAAGATAAGTAACCAGATACCAATAAAGGAAAGTCGTAGAAATTAAATTAAGAAATTAATCAATTTAATTTTATTTAATTATTTATTTTATTAAATATTCCTGTCTCCTATTTTAGATTAAATTCAACCCCATCCGTATCAGAATGTGATGGTGAATACAACCACGATCCACGTAAAAATATTTTACAATGGAATTTACCGATAATTGATTCGGAAAATAAATCCGGTTCAATGGAATTTGTTGTCCCGGCATCGATACCCGGTGACTTTTTTCCAATCAACGTTGTTTTTACATCAAAAATTCCATATGCTGATATAAAAGCGGGACAAATTCTATCAGTAGATGATGATACGCCAGTAAAATATTCATCGGAAACCGTTTTTTATCCGGATAAATATGAAATTGTTTAAATGGAATTTCATTTTTATTCTATTCATTTCTTTTAAGAAACATTACTTATAAAATAAATTAAATATAATTAAAGAAATTATTCAACACAAAATGAAATTAATTTTTGTTTAAAAATTGATTTTGCATCGCAATCCTTAAGTTCATCGATCCATTCGGTATCCGGTCGATAGGTTGGATCGGTTTGATTAATTTTTCCGATTAATTCAACTACCGTTTCGTGTATATGCATCATCAACTCTTCGTTGATATTTAAAATTTGAATTTTTTTAATTAAATTAAATAATTGTTCCGCTAACTCCTTCTGTTCGTCGACATCTTTTTTTGAGGGAATTATTTGATTCTGAAATGAAATCGTAATTAAAATAAATAATTGAATTCATTACGGAATACGAACCTTTAACACTAGAATAAAAAAGGTGAAACAATGTCGTAAACAACCCAACGAATTGAGTTGATTCTCTTGACCGACAACCTCAATCAACACTAAAATCGTATTAAAAAAATACGGTAACAATATCTCATTCTTCGCCAACCATTCGGCTTCTTTTCGTGTACACCGAACCAACGTTTCACATAAAAATGTTGTCACTTCCGTTTTGCTAGCCGCCGAAAAACCGATCGGTCTTAAAAATCGATCAAATTCCATTGGTGACTCGGTGGGCGACAATCCAAGCCGTTGAAAGTAATATCGATTCATCGGTTTTAGGGTCATCGTTTTCTCGTACGTCCACAGCTGTTCTCGGGTAGCGGTTAACGGTAGAAAGGAATTTTGTAATTTTTGTACTAAATTGATTGTTATGGAGACGATGTCTCGTAGTTGATCAGTGTATCGCTTCAAATCCCAACGACACGATTCTAATACCTGACCGCACATAACAATTAACGGACTGTAGTACGGTTGTAATTTATCTAACGCCTTCTGGCTGATTAATTGTAACGAACTGATGAGATAGTAGGTTTTTGTGTATTGACCGTCCGTCAATGAATCACAAATATACTTGTAAATGATCCCTTTTATTAATTCACTCGTTTGTAGGAGATTACTTTGTAGAAGGAATAAAAGAAATTCGGGAATCAATTGTAATTCGTGCATCGGTAAATGGCGAATGTTATCGTTTAACATTTGCATTAGATTCGGTATAACGAATATCGATGAGCAGGGCAGTGATTTGATTAAAATATCAATCGCAAAGCACATTTGTGGTTCACTTTTAAGCGCTTCGCTAAACAGTTTCTCAAAGTAGAAACCTTGATTCTGAAACATTAATTTCAAATGCTTTCGTAACGGTAACCGTTTATTAAAACATTCGGTTAACCGTTCCGAATAATCAATGGTTTCAAATACCCGACGTGGACACGTCACCTTATACAATTCAATTGATTGACTAATTAATTTGGAAGCATCTTTTAAATCGACATTATCGAACGCTTTTAGGACGATATCGATAAGCAACTCATCGATTTCAATTTTATGGTCAACACGAGTGTACATCGTTTCGATGTGTGACATTATTATATCCAAATGTTTATATTTCAATAGAGATATTTGACCTTCTAGTGTCGTTAGACATTCTTGATTATCCAATACAATCACACCGCGCTGTAGAAATTCCGTTATCCAAATATCACACACCTCCGGATCGACATCACTTGTTAGCTTATCAATTTGATCGATTAGATCACCGATTGACGATTTTTGGGCCCGTTCCGATTCAGTTAACGGTTTCTGGGTTAGATGTTTAATTTTCTCGCTCAGATCATGTTTAAAACAATCATTTTTATCTAACAATTCTTTTAATCGATAGGAAGCTTCACCGACCGAACGTTGTAACGTCATCTGATCGCTGATATCATGTTCAGCCCATTCAAGATACGTGGCGACCGTTACATTTCCAACATTCGTTTCTAGGGAGTTTAACAGAACGATATTGATTTGATGAAGTGTACGATCGGTTAATGGGGAGAAGCTGCCGAATTTTTTCCGTTTCCGTTGATTATTTCCGGGTTTCGGTAATATATTATAGATTTTCAACGGACCCTTATATTCATTTCCCGTACAATCCATTCCATTCAAATATAAATCGAAACAGTACAAACAAATATCAACGGAATGTTTTACAACGAACCCGATGTACGTGTAACACTTCTCCGGTTTCCATCCATCCATTTTCTCCGCATCCGTTACATAAAAATGTCTCAATATATCCATTGAATAATCTAAATAAGTATCCAATTGTTCGGTTGAATTGTCACCGCTATCGACAGCGATCTCCTCACAATCCGAACGGACGATGTTCGCATAAATGGCACAAATCAATTTCTCAACACAAAACAGGACGTCAAAGATATCGGCATACTTTAATATATCAACGATTTTATCCATTAACGGTAAATGGAACCAGATCGGTGTGTAGGTGATACATTCAAAGAAATACTCCTGTAAATTTAATCGCCAAATACAACTGACCAACAGATAAGTTGGTAGCTTCGGCATCGAATCTAAAACGTGAATAATATTATCGTCTTTACTCAAATCATGTTTACCATAGGCAACATTCGCATTCAATATCAGGAACATGGTGATCTTTCGGAGTGATGCCTGAGCCGACGGTTGGATAGCATCTTGTTCGGTTAAGTATTCTTTTGAATGGAAATGTTGATTCATTCGCCGTACAATTTCCTCAATATATAATTCGTTACCTAAAAGATTTCAGATAATTATGTTTTGGCGGCAAATAAAATGCCGTTCTACTTACCGCCTGAATATTCGATTTTATGCAATGGCTTAATGAAATTATTACAATATTCGAATATTGATCGGATCGCAGCAAAATCGTCACATAAATCCATGTTATTTGGTGATTTTAAACGGATTAAAATCGGTAGAATTTTATCCATTGAAGTTTTCTTCGAATTTTTATTTGGTTTTTTTTATTTTAACTAAAAATTTTAATTGAAAACAAAACAATAAACAAAATACTTTGTTTTTGACACATAACTATTGCTACTTACTTCACGGTTGTTAAGATTATCCAAAAAAAAAGCATGCGCGGTTATAGCGGAAAAAACCGCGGTTTAAAAAAAAGTACTAAAATCGACATTAAATCGAATGCAAAGAGAGAGAAAAGAAATTTGGAATTTTTTTATTTTTACAGTTTTTTCGAGTTTATTCGAAAAACAAAAAATACGAAAAAACCAGAAAAAAACATCGAATTATAATAAAAATGTCAAAGTACTGTTAATGGGTCCATACACGATCGAAAAATAATATTGCGAAAAATATTGCAATCAATAAAATTCAGAGTGTGTGTGGGTTGACTTGGGTCGCATAATGAGGAAGAATAGCAGGCAGTCTATTCTTTCCTAACTCCTATCTTAACGTCCGCGACGTGCGACTGG
>JANTOP010010894.1:0-31981 GCA_027564815.1 Symmerus nobilis | reverse complement strand
TTCGGATTCTACGGAAAATTCTACTATAGAAAATGTTATCACCATTCGTGGTGGAAAATCTTGCTTAGCAGTGTAATTTGAGTAAGAATTAGGTTTCAGGGGATGTGTTTCTCCATTAGCACATTTTAGCCAAATTCAACGATACTTATTTTCCATAACATTTGAACGTGGATATTAACATTTTCAGTGAACATTTACTGTATATATTTTTGTTATCACCAACCCCAAAACAAATTTTCAGTTTGACGAAACGTTAAAAATGTGTTTCCAAACAATAGATGGTTGTAGGGAATGGTAAGGTGACAATGGAGTTATTTAGGCTCCAAACTAAGGGGAGAGAGATAATTTTCGCATGTAATTTTTTCTATTCGAGTAATAAAATATTAATCAAATTTGGCTTTTTGGCTTGATAGGAAAATGTGCGATAAACAGCAACAGGTTGTCTCATCATCTTAAATTAATGGTAAGTTTATTTAGGGAAAATTGGATTTTATTGTTATGGGATATTCATCCACGGATAATAATAATCATTTTTGATATCATTATATGGGAGAGATTATTTAAATGTAATTTGAAACATTTGTTGCGTTTTTTTTGCTTTTCCGAATTATTTGCAGAGGTGTTCAAATGATGTACTTATTTGGAAAAAGCTAAAAGTATATTGTGTTTGCACAATAATTCCTCCTTAGTAACTTAATAATCTTTTTAAAAGCCGTTGTTAAATATCAGATTACCCAATCAACTAATTTAAATTAATTAGTGGTTATAATTTTAAGTAATTGGTAAAGATTGGGTATTTCGGGTATTTCTATATCTGTATAGACCGTTAAGTTCATGCGAATTGACTCGCAGTTGAAAATCCCTGGATCGATATTATGATAATTACACCAACCATGAATATAGATGCAATTGTAAAGTTATGACCACTAGGACTTGTCTTAGGTAAAAGGATATGTACAGGTAAGGTGAAAGTTTTAACCTAAACGTTACTTGGGTGCTGACACCTAATTTAAATAATTTTAATGTTTATTTAAAATTGCATATAATAACAATTTTTTGTCTGCAATTGGGTAGGAAAATATGAGCTAAATTAAAAGGGAATTTCTATTTTTATAATTTGTATGCATCTATATACGTTTTGTTTTATTGTTGATTTAAATTATTTTATTAAAAATTATTATTTTTTTATTGTTTTGCATAAAGTACTTTGAGAATTGAAGCCAATGGTCTAATTTTGCTAAACAGATTAATCGTAGTCGACGTCTTTGCATCTTTTAAAACAGCTAATAATTCAATATTTTCCTTCAACGTCAGCCGTCGACTTTTCGATACTTTTCACAAGTATTCTCATCATAATATAAGCTCCTTTTTATTATAATGAAGTTCGTTTTTGCCGGAATATATGTCAGTGGATGGAGTGAGAGAATGGCCATATCTCAAAATGGCAAAGTTTCCTTCACGGGAGAAATTCCATAACTTGTAATATATTGACCAAATATTAAATTTAGAAAAGGTGAAAGGATACTTTCATTTCCCAGAAAATGTGTTTCATTATCATTGAACTACATTTTCTAATATTACTTGTATTTCATAATTTTTCAACGTTTGCTGTGTAACGCTGATTTTTGGTGACTTTCGTTCTAGTTTCTCTATATTTAATTCAAAAAAAGGGTAATTAATCTGTAAAATATATTTTCAATTAAGCCGGATTCATTTTTAAAAAAATTATTTCAAACATATATTCATTCCAATAATTAAAATATTCTCAGATGTGTGACTCCTAAGGTGAAATGTTAATAGCATTCTGTTCAATGAGGAAAGATTGTAGCAAAATTTATAAAATCAGAAAAAAATACTAAAGAGAGGAAGAAGAAAAACTCGTTGGTAAATCTCCAAGAAACTCAGTAGAAATACTGCGGATCATGTTGTGTGAGTTAGGGAATATAGGGATATAAACGGATAGACTTCTCAAAATTTCGAATAATTTTAAAACTTGACAAAATTGCAGAAAAAATTGGAGATAAGTTAGACAAATAAGGTAATGTGGAAGAATAGACAGAATTGGAATGTGAAAGTTCAATATTTAGAAAAACTAGTAAATTAACAATTATTCTGGACAAATTAAATCACGACAATTGAACCGGATATCCCGATAATTTTCTTCGGACGTTTATAAATTATTTGAGGAAATGTTCACAAATATCAGAACTGAATATATCGTAGAAAAAGCTCTGCAAAACCTAAAAGCTCTCAGAAAGCTCTACTTTCCGAACATTATTTTTTCGTTCAAAAATCTATTCATTATATCCATATAGCAATCCTTAGAATTTTTTCCAAAATAAAGCTTTGAAAATCAAATAAGCTCATTGAAAGCTTTAAAATTAAAATGTCGGTTTATATAATTTGGAAACGAATATTTATCCAATTCATAAAATTAAATGAATTCTCGAATTTTCGCAAAAAGCGTATCTAAAATATTAAAAGCGCAACGAAAACTCTAAGTTTCGAACTCATTTTTTTTCATTTAGTAATCTATTTTCTATATAGATAACGATTCTTTAATACAATTTCAACTTTTTCCAAAATAAAGCTTTAAAAATATCGAAAGCTCATTGAAAGCTTCAAATTAAAATATCATTTTGTATAATTTGGAATCTAATTTTTATTCGATTCATTGAATTTAGATAAATTATGAAATTTTCGCTATAGATTCTCTCATTTCATTGCAAGTTCAAAAAAAGCTCGTAAGTTTAGAACTTAGTTTACAAATCAATCTTCTATCGAGATATCGGTCCTTTCATGAAATTTCAAATTATCCCAAAAAAATGATTCAAAAATCTCGGAAAGTTCATTGAAAGTAAACATTTATTCAAAATTTTCAGGCCGATACATGAATTTTACAAGAAAGGGCAAACAAGGACTAACTATGCCTTCATGGATAATTTTCCTTCAATTCAATTCTATGCAATTTATTAAAGGTTTCATAGAAATTTTAATTTTTCACGGAGCTTTTCAGCGAATATTTCCGATTTCATGTAATTAATTTAATTATTGAGAGAAAAATGAGATTCTATACTGCAAAAAAAAATATTTCAATTAAAAGCTTTCAATGAGCTTTGGGAACTTTCTAAAACTTTTTCAGAAAATGTTAACTTCACTTTAAATCAGATTTCACGGATTTTAAATTATTAGGATGGAAAATAAATTTCAAAACGTATAAAATCTTATCCGATACGATACCTCCATGGAGGAGGTCGTCGATGGAGAGTCTATCTAGATATTAGAAAAGAAGGCATCAAGTACTACATATCTGTCACGGTAGATCGGATGTCACGATCGGAAGAATACCCAGATAGGTGGACCATAAGCCAGATTTCGAGACTTTCATTTTATAGCACCTCTCCTTCCCCGCATAATCCAATCTACTTTATTAAAGAAAAGTAGTAAAATGGTTCAAAGTTATTAAATAAAGTAATTTGAGTTAGCAATTAGCAGCAATAAAAATTGATAACGATTTGGTTGATGTTACAGGTGTGCTCTGCGCCTTTTGCGTATTAAACTGCACACCAATCAAGTATTGTACAATGCAACGAAATGTCTTGTAAAATTTTGTAAAAACATGAAAACTATCAATAAAAATCATACGCATAAGAACTTTTCAATAGGTCTCACTAATTCCGCACGAAAAATACATGAAGACTAATTAGAAAATGCCAAGAAATTTACCTTCCCCCTTAATGGTTGTTAGATTTCGAAGGTCCCAGCTACAGTTTGAAAAACTCGATTGGTTATATATAAAAGCCCTGAGTTGAATTTTAACATTATCTCTGTTCGGTCAAGGAGACTAGAATTTCTTGCTTCATCGATGGGCAAAACGATATGTTACTGTTAGTTTATCCCAAACCCAACACATACATATTTTGAAATTCTGAAATAGCCTTTTAGATATTATTAAACTGTTCTGAGGGTTCAATTAATCGATAAAAATATAATATAATTAATGAATAATGAGGATATTAATTGGGAGCTAAGGGATCGTTTTCATGATTTTGATATAGAATTCTTTCCCTCAACTATACTTCCAGTAATTTCTTTGGTTGATTTTTGATATTATATCGCATTAATTTTAATTGAAACCCACCCATGGATACATTGTTTAGTTGTAAGGTTATTGACTTCTATATCCCCTGTAATACTTGTGAACGGCTAGGAGGAAAAAGGAACACCATTAGTTAGATCTCAATAACGTATAAAAAAAACTCCAGAAAATTATTTATAATCTGGGAAATCACAATTTTGACCAAAAACCCCACATATCTGACTATAATTTGACTAATATTTTTAGGTTAATAATTTATATTTCATTTAATTAATTAAAATGTAATGAAATTAAAAATTTCCATCAAGCTGTAATTGTCCTTCTTCTAATGTATAAATTATAACAAGAAAACGACCTAGAAAATTTTCATATTTAATTACTCCAATAATCACCTTATCTTTCTGTTCTTAAAATTTTATACGTTGTGAAGTTGTGAAAATATCCTTTATACAAATGGGAACATATCTCATTCCCCGATAGAAAATATCCATCATCATCTCCTTTTTTTTTCTGTAACATTATTCAGACAAATAACTGTGTCATAAAAATAACATAATAATATAACTCTCATCTACCTACAAAGTACTTCATAAAATATGAAACATTAACCAATACTCGTATTTCTCCTAGGAAAAGTTGGTTTTGATTGCATACATTTTTATGTATCGAAATGAAATTGGGAAGGGGGGGGGGGGGTTCTCTTATGATAATATAAATAAGTTTGGTTAAGATGTACGTGATAATGTCATGGGTATTTTAGATAAAGGTAAATTATTTTTTCTATATGCGGTAATGGCAGTATTAGTATCTATTATAGCATCTTGAAGTATACGACAAAATTTAAAAGATTTTCTAAGATTATAATCGAAAAAAATGATTCATAGATAAGGGAACCGATTAAAAATGCGTTGTAATCTTAAAGGAGGAAAATCTCCCCGTTTTCCTGTTATTATGATAATCCACATTTGCTGTTTGCTTTCCATTTATTATTATTCCATCTGGTGTTGTATTATGTTAAGAAAAATTTGCAGTGATTTTCACACTTCATATACCGAGAAAGGATTTTCATATCCGACTCCTTACTTATATTTTGGAGTGGTTTTGATGTCAGGTAGGAAACCAGTCAGGTAGGAATATCTTTAAAGAAATGACTAAAAATAAAACCAGAATAAATTGAATTTTCATGACATATTATTAAGGGTAGCTTCTGGGATTTATATCTTTTTTTTTAATATTTCCGCATCATTTTTTATATACTCAAATTTTTATTTATGAATTATGAATTTTAAAAGGTACAGTTGCAGTTATTAAATAACTGCACTAACAATTTCAATTTCAACCCAAGAATTTTGCCAAAGTTGTGATAAAGAATATCCTTTAAAATTTAAGGTAACTGGAATTTTTAGACGGTTCGCCTTGAATTATCCAGTCGACACAAAATGTAAAATATAGCAGAAATTAATTTAAACCAGTCAAAAATGTGTGATTTGTGTCCTGAGCTCCCTGGGCTAATCAAGAGTTCTCCTCCTCGCTACATTTTTGGTATATAATTTATTTGACTTCAAAATAAAATGTTTGGATAAAATGTGAAAATGGCCACACAAAATATACCCATCCAATACTTTCCCATTTCCCACACAAATTCGGTGGTTTTTATTGAAATCGGAACGGGTCAGGACAACACAGTGGGGTGCAGACTAATTCTCAGAAGGCGTAGAGTGCACCTGAAATATGACCCAATTTTTTATACGTCTAGATTGAAGCTAAATTGAAAATCAATTAAACAAAATCATTCAAAAACTGACTTATTGAATTATAAAAAAAATTTTTTTTTTTAATTTTCTCGAGATTTGTTAGTTTACTCGAAATTTCCCCAAATTTCCTTAATTTTTATTTAACTTTCAACGTTCCGAGTATTTTAGTTGACTACTTCGACTTCAAATTGTAATGAAATCTTGCCTAATTTTTCTAATTACAAAAAAATTGGAATCTGGAATGAAGTTACATGCGAAACTTCAAACTTTCTTTGAGAATATATTACGAAATGTATAAAATTAAATTCCAAACCTAAGTTTTTATTAAGCTTAAATTAAAATACAATTTGTATCAAAAGCTCTCAATGAACTTTGGTGACTTTAATTGGGTTTCTTTGAGAAATTTTAATATTACGGAGCACTCAAATAATTGGTAGAGAACGAGATTTCAAGACGTATAAAATTACATCCGATGCTTAAAGCTTTCTATGAGCTTAAAAATTTTTCAAAAGCTTTTTGGGGAAAACTTCAAATTTTAAATAAATTTAATTAATCGTATAAAAATGGATTTCTAACTGAATGAAATAAAGCTTTAATTGAAAGCTTTTATCAAGCTTTTAGGTCATTAATAAAGATTTTTTTGTAAATTTAAAATTTCGTATCAGAAAAATTATTTAGATTAAAAAAACTATTTCAAACTGAAAGCTTTCTTTAAGCTTTTCTATTTAAACTTTGAAATTAATTAGAATTCAATTAATCAAATAAGAAGATTGAATTTCCCTTGTAATTCTCTTTACATTACGAACTCGATTTTCCACGGATTTCCTTCGGGACTTTCTCGTATTCCAGACCTTTTCTCGAAATGCACGGCTTAAACGAATCAATTGCAGCCGATTCCAATCGCCCGCAATGGAATCGCCAGGTTTTAGCAGCTCATAGTACACAACACCCTTTGATCCCACCAGATACAGAGCAAGACCTTAGAACCATTATATTCAGCTTTTGTGTTGATGTTGAGGTCAATGACAACGATTGACCGGGCATAGAGTAGCGAAATTTATTGAATGTAATATCGTATTTATTATTGCATTATTCATTATTGTATTTATTTAAATCTATTTACAAATTTGTATATTTATTTCATTTTAGCTTTAAGTGTAAATTTAGATATTAAAGTTTAGAAAGAGGCCCATCACAATGTTAGGTGGTCTATCACTGCTTCGGGCGATTTTAAATTGAAAAATTCCGCCAGGAACGAAATGGTATGCTAAAATGTGGATCAACTACAGGAAAATTTATGACAGATAATAGTATGATAAAAGAACGAGATTTGGGGGAGGAATACCGTTGGCGCCAGAAAATATATAAAGAAAAAAAGCGTTCATTACTGAGAAAGTTTCCCAATATAACAAAGTTATACAAGTGGATACTTGGCGTTGTCGTAGAATAGCCATTTCTCATCTCCAGTCACAATCCGACGTACAAAACGTTTCTTTGTTGCCTTTCAACGATTTTCGGTTTCAGTTCATTAGCCACACAATTTCCTTTCTTTTGAAATATTCCCATGGTTTTCAATCGTACGGAAAAGGGCTCTTTGAGTCGCTCCTAATGATTTTGCAAGCACTCTCTTATTTTTGACTCGGATTTTCATCAAATAATACCTCTGATTCTTTGTCTTCGAATTATTTTGGCTGTCCAAAGCGATACTTATTTCCAACGCTGATATCACCATTCTTGAATCGTCGAAACAATTCCCTATATGATTTATCAGTTGGGAGCAGTGTTACCGGAAACTTCTACACACATTTGATGAGCGTCAGCTGCATTTATCTCCCAATAAAAGCAGAAAACTAAAACCTCCCGCAAATGCTGCTTAGTTAACACAAAATTTGACTTATTCAACAGAGTAAAAAACAAGATTTTTGTTTGAATCTCAAAGCGATATATAAACTGAATATTATTGACAGCTTTCTAACCTCTCTGAAAGCACCGAAATCAGCTGTCACTATAAAATATTCAGAACAGCCGACGCTATTTGTACTGCCCAGAGCAGAAATTTGGCCTAGGCAGACTTTAAGAAATTTTTTGAAAAAAATCATCCGTTTTGAAATTAATTTTCATTTTGGCCAAAAAATCGTATTTAAGGAATTTTTTCGACACTCTTTTGGAAATATTAAATTCCCGTGAAGTTTTCTTAGGAACGGGTAACCTGAGGATCTAGTTGGGAAATTAATGGAAAAACTTTTTTAAAAAATCATCCTCCGATTTTACGGGGCTCGATGTACACAGACAATAGAAAAATTTGTACTTTTCTGGAAAATGGTTATAATTTTCCGAGAAATTTAATATTTAAAAATTTCGAAAATGATTCAAATAGGCGGTAACTAGGGGAATCTATCAACATCGTGATACTCTGTAACGCCGGAAACTGGTTCCATTTTAAAATAATTTTAAAAATAATATTAAAATATGTAGTCAATGTTAAATGTAACGATAAAAATACAATATACAATATTATAAAAATTTATTATATATATAAATTAGAATTAAGATGAGTTAGGTGGTCCACCATATAGGGGTCCACCTGTATTTTTCTACGTACCCGATCATATTACTCGTAATGTACCGTAAGGGTTGAGAAGAGAGAACCAACTCGTATTGCCTTGATGGGGCCACATAAAAAAGATTGAAGACAGAACGGCTTGGGCGATTGAAGGCTGCGGTTAAAAAGCAAAATAAAGATAGACGCACCATTGAGAAGCAGCAAGCGAGGTTGGGACGACGAAGGAAGACATATATAAATTTCAAAAAGTACTGGTGGACCACTTAGGAAAATTAATTATTAGATAAGTTTATTTAAATTATATAAAAGAAAGAAAAAACTAATTATTAAATAAAAAATTTTAGTCTAAAAATTGTTTCCTCTTTTCGGAGCCGGCAAAGGGGTTACAACTCCCAATATAAATGTTCAAATTCTACTTGAAAATTGACTTACTTACAAAAACGTTACAATTTTCTATGACATTTTCTCAAGTATTTTCGAAAAAGCTTTTTCAACATTATTTTAATTAAATGATTGCAAATCATTTCTAAACAATTAACGGAGAGATTTTATTAATAAAGTTTTTAAAGCCGATGCTAGAATCAGAAATACCATTCGAAATGTTCTAATAAAAAACGGATTTTAGCTTTGTATTAACAAAATTTAGGTTTGATAATTTGATTTCCACATATTCGCAGGAAAGGGTGCCGCAGTCGAGGTCTTGCCTAGGGCCCGAAAATGTCATAATACGGCTCTGGTACTGCCAATAGTTTATTTACATATTTTTTTTCAAATTTTTTCCCGTATTCCGTACTAAAAACAATTACTTGTGTGATCTCAATGTCCGCGACTGTAATAAAGTACGCCGAACACCTATTCATAGAATTAACAGGGAAATTGTTCGACAACTAAAAATTAGCCATATGATGATATAATATGTACCTACTACTACACGTAAAATAATATTTAGCACAAATTGTACAAATTAAATTTCATTCCATTATCGCGTGCTGGAAAAGGGATATACTTGGGGAGTGATGCTGATGAATAGTATCTATTATATCAACTAATAGATCGACCAACGAACATTGATATAAACTTTGTAGTATATTATAATTTAGTACGAACGAACATCAATGCATTCATCCATTATTTGTTGCAAAATATCATCGAGAGAAGAGAAAGATTTTTTTATGTAATTTTATATCGGATATTATTTTAATAATGGTATAGATATAATGATATATGTATGTACTTAATATGATAATATTTATTTTATTATATTTACTTGAAGAGTTATTTACAAGCCATAAATTTCCCGACGTTTCATTCGTCCTTAGTAGAGGATGAGAGATATTTCCATTACGTTACGGTTTATTGTTGAAGTGGAAAACGTAGAAAAATCGAAATACATTTTCCACCATAAATTAGAATTTCAATTACAGATCAATAATCATAATGATCTTATAAGCCAGAGTTATAAATAAAATAAATTTTTTATTTAATTTTTATTTAACTGAATTATATAAACTATTTATTTATTATATTATATAAATAAATAGTTTAATTACAAATAGACAAAACCTTCTAATTATATCCATAAAATTACATGATATATATTTTTCTTCTAAAATATTCTATTTCTCGTTACCGTTTGGTGGTTGTTCTACAGTGGCGAATTTACCAATAGGATGTAACGTCAATCCTAGAGTGGCAAATTTTTGGTGGATCATGAATATTAATGAACTTAAGAGTTATAATTAAGATGCTGAGTCAGACCGATGAAAAAAAAAAAAACAAAACGTTTCTTTACGTTTCTGTAAATTATTTGAAGCCTAGAGTGGCCGAAAATCTAAGTCCGCCTATGTAGATAGATAAACTCACCAAAAACTCGGTGGTATAATATCTTGAACCTCACCATTTAATTTGATATATTTTCTGAAATCTAATAAAATCTGTAATAAAGTTATACGTTGTTTTCGATACATATAAAAAAAAGGATATAAAAAGGGATGTAAAAATGCAGATACTTGTATCTAGTATGTATGTTATTATATCAAATAAAATTTTAATACTACCTATTTTACTGTAGAAAATTATTATACCATTTTTCGGCAGTAATTAACAAGTCATTTCGGAAGGCTAAGTGGGTAGTAGCACATTCAATATTTTATGAAAATGTTGTTTACGGGTGGTTGATTTTTATTACCGCGAAATCAACAATTATTAAGTTAAATGATGGGAGTCCATTATATAAGGACTCTCTACTTTCTATGATCTTGATATATGAGTTTCAGATAGTTACGTATATTGGGAAAAGTCTAACCGAAGGAAAAGGATAGTATAATGAACCATAAAACAACAATTTTGTGAAATCTGTACTTAACTTCTATTTATGGGTTTTCTTAAGGTCATATTCAAAGGATAGAATTTTCTATTGAAATAATGGTTAAAATCATTAAATTTTGAAGGGAATATTTACTGGATTTATTTATATTTCCTTTTCCGGTGACAAAAATATAATGAGCCACCTGAAAACCTTTAGAATTTTGAACGATGTTAATATATTTATATATTTGTATTTCTCTCAATTTAAATATTAGATTAATCATAAGTTTCCTTACTAGCGTCAAGGAGAAAATATTTTAATGCATAAATCCCATCAAATTCTATCGTGTTATCCGGATGACGTATTCAACGATTCGACCGATAAAATTGTATAACATAAGATAGGCATAAGTCTAAGTTTAAATTAATTACTAAATTTATATTCGGATGTTTTTTTTATTGCCTGTCTGCTTAGTGCTCGACAACATTTTAAATATTTTGCCGAAATTTGATTATATTGAATTTTCCAAATATATTGGAATTGGTGGGCAGTAACTGCAGGTTGTAGGCTGGCAAGTAAAAAATATAAAAAAAATAAACAAGTCAATAGATCCTTTTGAAAATTCTAAGAGCGAAATTTAATTGGAAGTTGAAAAAAAAATGTATTTTGAGATACCGGAGGAATTCAGGGGGCTGGGCTTTTATTAATTAGAATTATTTTAGAGGTCAAGCTTCATAGAATCGTTCAAGTTTACGAGAAAAATGTTTGAAATCCCTGTCACACGATCTAATCGTCTATTTGCTCACAGACGATTATTTATTAGATATTAATTTTTGTCGCAAATACTGGCGTCAAACCTGCTGTCTACTCCTCGAAGCCCAATTCTTGTCCCATGAAGTTACCGAGGAGGTTGGGAGAATATTTCAACTTACGGAATATTTTTTTCAGTGGCGTGCGGTCACCATCTCGATAAGGTGTGCAGAATTTTATGACCCCTTAACAAAATATTACAGCCTTTATCAAATGCGTTTGCTTTATTCAAAAGAATATAACTAGAGGCAGGTAAAAAATATAAAAACGCATAAAGTTGCATTGACAGTTAGGTAAACATAGAAAAATTAAATATTTCGGAAAAGTTGAAATTTATCTATAAGAAAAATCACAAATTCATAAAGGCTCGCGCCGAAAAATTTAAATATCAAAAAAATGTAATAATGCAGGCAGTTTATAAATTAGTTGATGAAAAATACAAAAATATCAAAACTAAACTTTTCTTACAAAAGCTCGGCAAAAACTTTGAAGCTCCCAGAAAGCTTTATTTTCCGAACCTTAATTTTTACCTCCTAAAATCTATTTTCTATCTAGATAATTAACTATTTCCCCAAAGAAAAAGTTCAAGAATCTCAAAAGTTCATTGAAAGCTTTGAATTAAAATGCCATTTTTATAATTTGGATTCGAATTTTAATGCGATACATTAAATTGAAATGAAATATGGAATTTGCGCAGGCTGTCTGCGCCATCCATACGAAATTTCAACTTATTCGAAAATAAAGATTTAAAAATCTTGAAAGCTCATTGAAAGCTTAAAATTAAAGTTGGATTTTATATACTTTGGAATCTAATTTTATTTCGATTCATTTAATTTAGATAAAATATTTTTTCGCCAGAAGCTTTCTCAAACCAATGTAGGCCCAAAGAAAGTTTTAAGTTTCGATTTTAATTTTTACGTTTTAAAATCTATTTTTTATCTCTATAACGGTCCATTCACGAAATGACAAATTTTCCCAAAAAACGATTCAAAAATCTCGAAAGCTCATTGAAAGCTTTAAATTAAAGTATCATTTTATACAATTCGTAAAATCGTATTTTTTTCCTATTCATTAAATTTATAAGAAATATGGAAGTCCTGGAGAATGCTTATATAAACTATTAAAAGCTCAAGAAAAGGTCGATGTTTCCAACTTAATTTTGCAACTTAATCAACTTTAACGAAATTTCTAATTTTGCCTTAAAAAAAATTATTGAAAAATCTCGAAAGCTCATTGAATATTTAAATCCGAAATAAAATGCTTTCGTAGAGATTTTAATTATCCGCGGAGGTTTTTAACGGAAGTTTCCGCTTTTATTTACGGTATAAAATAGATTTGACAATGACTAGAATAATATTTTAATTAAAGCTTTGGATAAGCTTTTGGATGTTTCTTGAAGCTTTTCCATAGCTTTCATATTTCAATGAATTTGAATTGTTGGAATGAGAAATAGATTTTAAAACGTAAATTTTTTAAACCGAAATATAAAGCTTTGTTAGCGCTTTTGATTTCATCACAAAGTTTTTAAATTAAACTTTTGGATTTCATTTAAATTCAATTATTGGGAGAACAATTAGATTCAATGCTGACTAAAATAAAATTTAATTAAAAGCTATCGCCAAAAGTTAAAGTTTTTCAGAAAATCTTCAATTTCACTGATTTCAGTTCCCCCTCATTATTCAATCTAAATTTGAAAAAATTGGTAAAATGATCCAAAATTATTAAATAAAATAATTTGAGTTAGCAATTTGCAGCAATAAAAAGTGGTAACGATTTTGTTGACATTTCAGGTGTGCTCTGCCCCTTCGGCGCATTAGACAGCACGCCACTGACTTTTTTAATCTAATTGTTAGGCAAGAGTTATTTACATAATAAATATTAGTGTCAGAGTTTCCATAAGTAGAAAGTTCGTTGATAATATGATAGACATCCAACGATCTAAATAAAAAATAGGAGAACTGGATGGAAATCGTCAAATTTGCTAAAAATTGATGAAAATAAAAAAATGTGTAAAAATAGTAAAAAATCGATATAATCAAAAATTTCATTAAAAATCCTTAAATTTAAAAAATATCCACGAAGTTTATAAAATTTAAAAATATTTGATTTGTTGAATGATTTGTCTATTTTTGAAGATATTTTTAGATTTTCGAAACATATTCAGATATAAAATTTTCCTGGGACTGTTGAAATTTTTTCGAAAATGGTATGGAGAATATTTGGGATAAATTGAAGGATGACCTGGGCAAAGTTGGAAATGATTAAAATAGAGTCAAGAATATGCAGGAATGGTAAAAACCAGGAATATTCGAGAACATTTCGGGTATATTCGATAAAAATCGAGAATGATCAAGAAATAGTCGAGAAGGAAAAAAATAAGAAAAATAAAATTTCGTTCGTGATAAAATCGGAAATTTGCTTCGAGCCAGACGTCTCCCTTTCAGAATTAAATCCCATTCAGAATTTTCTTCTTTTTATTCTTTTGTTTATTTACAAGTATAATATTTGTACGTAATATCTTGTTCTTTTTATTTAACACAATAATACTAAATTAAGAAGAATTGGAAAATCATAAGCATTTTAAATTATTGGGACGTGACCTTCAAATTTATTTTTCTTTCTAAAAATCGTGTTCTATTTATTAATTTCCCTAAGGTAAATGAAACGACATATTTGATTTTAAAATTCTTAATATAAAATTAGACAAATTGATTTCCTGAATGAATCCAAATTGAAACCTGAAATTTAGAAAAACCGAATATACAGAGTACTACGATCGATAACAGTTAAACCTAAATGGTGTCCCAAAATAGTCCAGGGTTATTAAAAATGGAGCGCAAAGTTCCATTTACACAAGAACGGATGGTTCTCGCTATCGCGACATGATAATCCAGTTTTTTGTGCCTAAATTGCAAGATATATGGATGTGGACGACATTTAGTTTCAACAATACGGTGCTACATGCCATATTGCGCGAGAAACAATTCAATTACTGCATGAGTGATCCCGTGTTGGTGATCAGAATTAGCCACCCAGATCATGCGATTTAACGCCGTTGGACTTTTTTCTTTGAAAGTTTTTGAAGTTTAAGGTTATTGCCAACAAGCCCAAGACCGTACATTGAAGAAGGAAGTCGAACGCTGTATAAACGAAATTCAGCCACATTTTTGCAAAAAGGTCATGGTAAATTTCGACAAATGAGTACGTATGTGCCAGCAAAGCCGTAGAGGCCATTTACCCAATATGCTATACTTTATGAATGAATAAAAAATTTACAATTTTAAATTAAAAACCTGTGTTTTCTATTGTGGAATTATTACATGATGATAACCACGCACTTGCGCGCAAGTCTAATTTGATTAAATCCCTTCTCTGTAAAAATGATAATAGGATGCGCTTAATTTTATTTTATCTGGCCCGCAATTAATCAACCTGTTTCACACCACCGATTTACATTGTACATTCCAAAATTGTTGTTTTAGAAACGAAAAACTTGCATTCTATGGGCACGTACTCATATGAGGCATACGGCGAACGAGGCAAGCCGAGGCGGAACGCGTGCCTCGTTTGCAAATTATTTAACAATGATGTAAATTTATCAATTTTTGTTAGTGGTTGAAAAATTACCTTATACCGAACCTTCC
Source organism: Symmerus nobilis (assembly GCA_027564815.1). Taxonomy (NCBI): domain Eukaryota; kingdom Metazoa; phylum Arthropoda; class Insecta; order Diptera; family Mycetophilidae; genus Symmerus; species Symmerus nobilis. Next base: position 16,803 of record JANTOP010010894.1, on the reverse strand, counting down.
TTTAATAAGGTTCTAATGCTAGACAACGCATATCCCACAATATGTAAGAGAATAGGACGCCAAATATGTCATCGCGTAAAGATCAAATTGTGCAATTGAAAACAAACAACCGCATTGCCTTTCCTGTAGATATGTTAAAACCGGAGCTATACGGAATTGTGAATAGGTTCAAGAAATATTCACAAATATGAAATCTGTTGGACACGACGTATTGCGTTCGCCCCACCAGATTTAAACCCCATTGAATTAATGTGGGCTACTGTCAAACGCGGCGTTTCATCATGTATTATCAGCTTAAACCTGGATGATGTAAAAAAAATTCGCAATTGAAGAGTTTGAGAAAATTACAGCAGATGAATGGAGGAAGAGATGTGATCATGTTATCGAAATAGAAAAAAAAGATTCTGAGGTAGATTTGGTATTCGATCACATAACTCAAAATGTCAGCATGATATTCTCAGCCGGTGATAGTTCTAATTCAAACTATTCCAGTTCCGATTCAGATACTGACAATTCAGATCATCTTGATCATGAAGATGACGATATGGAATAGACCGTTAAACTGGTTGCCAAAAGTTTTGCTTTTCTTAAAGAATTTCTTAAAAAAAATGTCCCTATTCCCCCCTATGCGCATTCTTCATATAAAACAATAGAATAGAATTGATTTTATTTATCCCAGGGACGCAATGATTACAAATATTCGAATAATCGATTTACTTCGGAAATTACATAAATGTTTTACATTAGCGGACCTGCACTGTTGAATTTAAATTTCATAGCCTGATTGGTTGGAGAAAATAATAATATGCATCTCTGGGATAAGATAAGATATCCAAATTGGAGCAATAGTATCAGTAAAAAAAAAATTACTTAGCATAAAGTTATTGCTATTTATTCTGGATTCAGCAGTTTATTCAATTTAAAGCAACCAATTATATTTTTAATTAAATAAAATATAAAATAAATGTAATGTACTTACATCCATCGTTTTCGTCTGCAACGAATCATAGGACTCATATCCGTTTATTATCGATTTAAGCTTAACCGGCCGTCGAATTTTTTTCACCTCAAAATCATCATCATTCAAATGCGAATTGCTGCTACGAATCCGTAAATCGGTTGATAATTTTCGTTGGCCATTAATTCGGTTTATTGGTGACAGATCCCGTTTTGATCGCGTCTCTACACCGTTCTCTTCCAGGAGAATACCGCTACCGGTAACCGGTATGCTGTACCGTTTTTTCGGATCGAATTTCGATTGAAAATCAATGGTTGCATCACCGTTTAATTTCTTCACATCACCATTCATTACAGTGTCAGTATTTCCATCAACGATAACCGTAACACATTTATTGGTACCATTTGTCAATTGTTGCTCATGATTCGATGTGTCACCATTCGATATATCGGAATTTGGTGTAATTGTTAATGTATCCGTTGTTGTATCATCGTACGGTTCCACATTCACTTTTGGTTTGGGTATCAATGCACCCATCTTAAGATGTTCTAACATTGATGTTATATGTTGAGACATCATTTTAGTATATTTCACTTACGTTTGGTTATCCTGACATAAAACACTGTTCGTCAGAGAATTAAATATACAAAACAATTTGTGTAATTACTTTATTCCCTTTATGTCCTGGCAGTATGCGCGGGTATTCCGAAACACTGCCTTAATTATTTTCTTGTTGAACAACACAATGGGAATGGAGAGTTTGGGTGATGAGTCCTATACAAGATTTTCGAAAATAGTAATTATTGTTTCACTTTATAATTAGTATCTCTCTAAGACTGAATTTAAAATAAGGGCAGTCAAATTTTTCGAGAACGGGCCGGATCGAGACATAAAATTCTATACGAAATCAAATCCTGGTATTATTTTAATCGTTGTTACTTCGTTGCCGGCACTTTCTTTTAAGGACGGCATAAATTTTAAACGGTATACTTCAGGGACTTACAATTTTTTTTCTTGATGCTTAATGTCCTTTAAACAAATATTTTATGTCTTAATAAATATCTTATATATATATATTCGTATTTAAATGAAACCAAATCCCCTTAACAAGGAAAGCTTCGAAATATTGTATTTGTATCTATCTACGTGTATATTAAAGAATCCTAGCTCAATTAAAAAGAAATTAAGCACCTTTTATCCTTTTTCCTCCAATATTATATTTGTGTAATTAACTTTTCGGAGGAAAATTTATTATTAAGAATTTATTAAATTAAAAATTATTGTTGGGAAACATTTTCCCGTATATGTTCGACATCGCTAATTATTAATTTCCTTGAAAACAATTTTATTTGTGGTGAAATTTATTTAAGATTCGTCGTTGAAATAATAGGGTTCGGAGAAGGTGATCCTTTTCTTTATTAATCTTCTCGTTTCTAATTTTTATTTCCATCTGAAGAGGAAATTAACTAAATGTGAATAGAAATCGCATAAATTTGTTGATATCCCCCAATGGCGAAATTGCTTTCCTATTCGAGACATAATTTAATTTTAAATGGGTCCTTCCATAAGGTTTATTTTCCGGTCATCTTTATATAATAAATTTATTACTGCCTTTTCCCGAATGAATAAACAGAAATAATAATAAACTTAAAACACTATTCAATTTTGGGAATTGTAATATATTTAAAATCATTGAATGGGAAAATTTTATACCTTTTCGCTTTCACTTCAAAGCTTAAATGATTTACTAATACGTTATAGAAATATTGGTTTTACTAACAAGAAGCTACAGCAGACCTAATTAAAATCTGGTAAAATCTCTAAGCAATAGTCTTAATATAAATCTGAGTCTAAATTCTCTTAAATTAGAATGGTATTTGATGGATGGGTACATTTACTTAATGAGACGTATACCCGAAAATTTAAGGAGTTAAATATAGGGTATGTTTAGGATGGATGGCTAAGTTTATCATATCAAAGAAAGTTGCGACATTTAATTTTATGGGAAAAGTGGGTGCAAATTGTCCATATATATTTAATCTAAGGAAAGGATGGATTTCAGAAAAGGATTTGTACCTATCAACTACCTAAACCAGGGGTGGGCAACCTTATATATATAGAGGGCCGCATGAAAATTAAAGAATCTCGGAGGGCCACATGACACATAACACATCGAGAAAGTATGTGGAAATGTCTGAAAAATTCCGGAAAATTTAGGAAAATAAGGAGAAAGTTGGGAAAATCGAAAAAATATAAGTAGGAAATCAAAGTTTGGCGCAATTCGCCCGTCAAAATTAAAGCGTGTAGAATTCGGCCCGACCCACCATCATCCGAAACCGTAGGATAAAATACCTTATTTAGGTGATTAATTTGTAATGACACCTTATAGTATGTAAGAAAAATTGTAAACGACGAAGAGCAAACCGAAAATCGCCATCAAGAAACTACAGTAAATTTAAATTTAAAATACATGCGTGACATTAAAACTTCTCAATTAATGTAATTCGCTAAAGCGACACATATTTTTCTCTCATGTAAACAGATTGAAAACAATGTTGATATCGACGAATACGTTATCAAAGGTCCTTTTATTAGAGTTTCGCATTGCTCGCATTGCTCGTAAACATTTTGTAAATAACGATTTCAGAATTGAGAAAATTAAAGAACCAGTGGAACATAACTCCTTGTTATTCTTTCAATTTTTTTTAGGGTTTCTTGTTCCAGGTGACGACACTTTGCTTATAAGAGGTCGTAGGACGCGAATTTTATTGGCGTTGATTTATTTGGAATTATGGAAAATCACGTTCTTCATTATTAATTTAAGACAATTTTGCGTTTTTAGATTTATGAAATTTCGGAGAAAGTTTCTGGGAAACTCAGTTTATCTACTAAAAGGTTTCCAAATTAATGAGAATTATATGCAAATATTGTATTTTGGGTTCTTGAAAATTTATATTTTGGCATTCAATTGAATTTTATGAATGAAATTTCGCGAAATATTTATAAATTGATCAATAAAAATTGAGAAAAACTTTTAAATTGAAAGATTTGAATGGAAATTCATCTAAAATTCTATAAATTCATATAAAATTGAAGTCACAAGAAAACATGGATATTTTCCTGCTTTTCTTTGGATATCTCCGGAATTTTCCACCCCTTATATGACTTTTCCTTGGTCATTACCAACTATCTCAACCTATTCCCCATTTCCGTATCTCCTCACTGACTTTTATCAACTTTAAACGAGTTGTTGATAATATTTTCATGACTTTCCCCTTCATTATCGGTATTTTTCAGGATTTATTCCAAAATTCTGGATTTTCTGATTTTTTCTCGGACTATTTGGGCCATTTGGGCCATTTAGGCCGAAGGGACCCGAAAAATTAGAGACAATTGGGTAATAGTTGAAATTTCATCATAAGAAAAGTTGAAATTTCTCGCGAGATCCGGATTTCCCGATAATTTTATTCAGATCCACAAAAATGTAATGATGCAGGTAATTTTAAATTAGTTGAGAAAAAACAGAAAAATATCAAAAATAATCTTTTCATATAAAAGCTCTACGAAAACTTAAAAGCTCCCAGAAAGCTTTATTTTCCGAACCTTATTATTTCCATTATAAAATCTATTTTCTACCAGATAACGATACTTAAACCAAATTTAAAATTTTCGAAGAAAAAGTTTCAAAAATCTCAAAAGCTTATTGAAAACTTAAAATTAAAATGTGTTTTTATGTCATTTGGAATCGAATTTTTATACATTTCATTTAATGTAAATGAAATACGGAATTTTCGCGGAAAGCTTTTCCAAGCTATTAAAATCTCTAAGTCGTGCCTAATTTTAAAGGCTTGATAATCTATTTTCTATCCAGATAAATGTCCCTTAACCAACTTTGAACTATTTCGATGATGAAACTTCAACAATCTCAATAGTTCATTGAAAGCTTCAAATTAAAATGCCATTTTATATAATATGGAATCCAATTTTAATTCGATTTATTATATTTTATAAAAATATAAGATTTTCGCCAAAATCTGTCTTAAACCATAGTAAGCTTAAAGAAAAAGACAAAAAAGCTTTAAATTTAGTAATTAATTTTTTACTTTTTAAAATCTATTTTCTGTCCAAATAGCGGAACTTAAACGAAATTACAAATTTCCCCAAAACAAGCATCAAAAATCTCGAAAGCTCATTAAAAGCTTAAAATTAGAATGTAATTTTACATAAATAGGAATCAAATGTTTAACCGATTTATTAAATTTATATGATGGAATTTTCGCAGAAAGCTTACCCAAACTATTCTAACTAAAAAGGATCCACAAAAGCTCGAAATTTCAAACTTAATTTATTACGTTTTAAAATCTATTTTCTATCCCGCCCTGGGAGTTTTTTTGTCGATGTCGATTCGAGACGATTAAAAACACCTGCGCAGATAAAAATATGTATGAATTTTTGCTCGCCTCGACTCGCTATCGACTAAAAAACTACCAGGGCAGATCGAGATCAGAAAAAATGCTTCAAATATCTCGGGAGCTCATTGAATATTTAAATCCTAAATATGAAGCTTTCTTAGCGATTTCAATTTCATCACACAGCTGTTAAGTGAAAATTTCGAAATTAAAATTAGGAGGAAATTTAAATTCCATACTTGCTAAAATAGTATTTTAATTAAGATTTTTCGGGACTTTCTTAAAGCTTTTCCAGAAAATCTTGCATTTCCCAGATTTTCAATTATTGGATGAAAAATAAATTTCAAAAGACCGTAGGCCAGATTTGAGCTTACAGTTTACATTACACCAATAAAAATTGGTTACGATTTCGTTAATATTTCAGGTGTGCTCTGCGCCTACTGCGCATTAGACTGCACGCCACTGCCCGCAACCCATAGTACAGCTCACAATTCCTTAACCCCAATTTTTGGTGAGTTTCTAGAGTTTCATTTCGTGCTCTATTTCAGCCATAACGGGACGAATGAGAACTCAATATCTTCCAATTTTGGCCAATTTTTAGTTGGAAAAAGCAACGAGAAGCTCAGGAGTTCAGAAATTCAATTTAAAAATTAAGAATAATTGAAAAATCTAGGGAAAGTCAGTAAAATTAGGAAAAGTAAATTGCGGGAAAAGTGAGAATAATTCGGTAAGCAGTCCAATTAACGAGAAAATTAGTCGGAAAATTACCGGAAAAATGAGGAAATTCTGGGAGAATTCTCGGCAAAATAAAATTGATTATTTCCCAGTTATTAATCTGTTTGTAAATCGCCAGAGATTTTTCAATTCCAAATTTTATTATGAAAAGTTCATCTAATTTGGCTGAATTTTTTTTCCCGGATAGTTGATCATTTTCCATATACCAAATTTCTAATTATGAATGGAAATACAAAATGTATATAACTGATTCAATCTTGAATTTTTTTGATTTAATCTTACTTTTTACTAATATTTAGAAAATAAATCGTGGGTTTTGAAGGTTCTTATGTTTAGTATTACAAACAACTTTGTACGTTCTACAAAACTATTAATCGAATTAGCAGATGGTCCCGCGGGCCAATTGAATCGCTTGATCGGGTCACAAACGGCCCGCGGGCTGTAGGTCGTCCACCTCTGACCGAAACAGTGGCTTATACAATTTTCATGATCAATATTTTATTAATTTCAGAAGATGTAAAACAGGTTGTTGAAAGAAGTGATCCAACTATCCCGAATTTAACCTAATCAATGGAACATTCAAATTTATAAAAGAAAAATGTTCAAAATTTTTAGAAAAGTCAGTTCTCGAGATTTATAATTATTTGAATGGGAAAGTTATTTTTTTTTGCTTGTAAATCCCCCAATCAAAATAAAGTGTGCCAAATCAAGACGATGTATACCGCTATTCAATCAACTCTTCATAATAATTGATAAAGTTTTACCAATTTTAGCCAAATCTTTTTATTTTTGTTCCTTATTCTTCAATTGACGTGAATTCAAAAACCCGTGTTAAAATGAAATATGGATAAGGAGGATGTATACTTGAGGAACAATTTCTAAAGATTAATTGAGGATGAGTTAGATGTCTACCTACCAAAAGCGCTTCCTTTCAATTTATTTGAATCGTTAGTAGACATCCAATATCAATATTATGGATATTCTTTGAAGGATTGGATTCTACTTTTTCCATATCATAATCGAATCATAAATTTGACCTAATTTTTAATTAACATTTTCCTTAAAATCATATTTGATTTTTTAATTCTTTAGTTCGATAACTACCAAACTATACGAATTAATATTTAGATTTCAAAAAAATAACTTTGTCCCGAATTTATTAGAGTAATATCGTAATCATAATATTCATTCAAAATATGACATATATTTGTATAATTTGAAATGAAAAATGCTCTTATGGGTAATAGAGCACAATATAGTACATTTCATACTATATACGTACTATTTTGATGTATTTATAACATAGAAGTATTTCCGAAAATTATTTCAGATAAATTTGAATGTGATCGAAATGAAATCGAAAATATCAATTTTGCATTTGACATGAAATATACATAATTTTTTTCCTCGGTTGAACTTGAAAATGGTAAAAAGACGAAAATTGTTCAAGGATATTATATTCACATCCACAAATAATTATGGATGCGTAAATATTTCCAAATTTTATATCCTCTTTGGCACGTGGATGATGGTTGATTTGGATAAGAAATACCTTATATCATGTGTGTGATATTTGGATTAATTTTTAATTAGAAGATTTACTATATAAAAACATGCACTTTACCCGATTTGGCAGATATTTAATATTTCAATTTAAGTGCTACCCATTCGGACAATAGGATTAGGAAATTTATTTTCAAATAGGTTCCTTTTTCTGATGGTGATTTTCCAAGGTCAGACTAATTTATTTATTTGGGTTTATGTACAACTAGTTTTTATAATTTTTCAAAAGAAGTGTGACTTGCTCTGATTTAGTAAAAAGAAAGAATTAAAAGCTTTGAAAGGTGCTTTCAGCTAGATTTTGACATTATTCTTCAAACAACTGGATCTGATGTATGTATTACTACCACTCATTAGAAATTATTGCAAGTCAAAATAAATATTACAGAAATCAAATTTCTAAGTATACTCTTTCGATTTCTTCGAATCTATTTCAAATCATATCACAGATTGGTAGTCAAATATCCGTTGGTAAATTTAATAGGTAGTAATGAAATACGTATATTTAGTAAGTATGTTAATGTAAAATATCTTATCAACTAGTCTTGGAACTGATCTAAGGATGGTACTAGTGGTCCGTAGAAGGTATGTACTCATATATGTGATGATGACATGACCGTTATGTAATCAAGTAATTAGTCACATAATATTTAATAATATATTTTAATATATATTTATAAGTTTTGTTAAGCACGGAACAATGCAGGAAATTGCCAATGGGACATCCAAATTAAAAGTCAATTACTTCAAATACAAGATTTAAAACAGAGATGCTCACATAAAATTACTTTAGGGGTAAGAAACAATATTTTCAAATTATTCGTTGGCGCATTCTAAAAATATTATAAACTATATATTATTTTTTATTTAATCTACAAATTCAAAATTATTGCTCTTATCTTTCATTCTCAGCATCTTATTTATAAATTGAATTAAATTCAATCACAAAATTTCTAGGTTTCAAGGTTTCCATAATTTGACGCACATCAAGACAAAATCTAACGTTAAGTATTCAAATAATTACGTCACCAAAAATAACATTATATTATTTAACAACTCGTGCCATAAGAACAAAAAAAACAGAAAACATACAAATATAATAGCGTGTTTGAATGAATGAATGATATTGCAGTCGTAATTTTTTCTCTTTATTTTGACATTTGACAGAAACTGAGAAGAAACTGACATTTTCATTTGCAAGCAATCGTAATTTCAGCCATACCGAAATCAAAATTTCTTGCAAATGAAAAGTCAATATCTCTCAGTTTCGTGTCAGTTTCTGTCAAATGTCAAATTAAAGAGAGCGGTTGGGAAAAATTACGATTGCAATTTTATCAATGGAAACGGCTTTCAATATTGTAAGTAGCCGGGTACCTAGATTATGAGCCATTTATTAACGACTTTTTGCCGGTTTTCTCTTGCCATATTCGTATTGTATTTTAAAGTTTGCGATTTTTGAAGTAGAAAATTAATATACTTCCCCATCGACATTCGCGGGATTGACAATCGCGGATTTGATTATTCACGTTTATAAAATGAAATTGATACATGAATGAGATTTATATCAGATCAATAGTTAGTCTTGAAAAATTAAACAAATGTATATAATCCTTAAAGATAAGGTGAGTTAAGAAATACTGATTGAATACACAAGATTGCCGAGCTATGGTTTTTCATATTCGAATGTCAATTCACGAGTTATGGGCTTAGAAAGTTCCCATCATTTTTGAAATCGACAATTCTCTGAAGAAAATGAAAACTAACAGCTGTACAAACACAAATTAGAAGAAATGTCCAATCTTTCATTTAGCACTTAAATTTTCGAAATCCGACCACCCAGTACAGAGTTATAGCTTTCAAAGTTGGAGTTTAAGAGGAAAAAGTTATTCGCGGTTTTCTCACATTCGCGTTTTTTTCGGAAAGCAAACACCGAGGGAGAAGTGTAGATATGTAGCATTAAAAGTGGCCTGATACCATTCTGGTATACGGGGTTTATTAAATATTGCTATGCGCTATTGTTCGTAATATTTTAAAATGAAAATCCTATAAAACTATTTTAATGACTTTTTTTAATGATCTTCTTGCGGGTTTCTCTAATTCCCATGTTAATTTGAATTATTTTTACTTTTCCATGGGGGTAAAAAATACCCAAAGTGTTAGGCGCTAAGCATTCCGGATGTAGAATATTAATATCGAAAGGAATCAAACTTTTATGATTAGTTTGGGTGTATATACCGCACGACTAATTTGTCAAATTATTAAAAAAGTTATTCGAATTTCACCCTATTCTACGGAGACACCTCTTACCTCATTGTTATGACTTGCGATGTTCATCAGAACATCACACATGTTGCAAAAAAAAAAATATAGACTAAATTCTTAATTCAAAAATGCAGAGGCATGAAAAGTTTCGAAAAGGCAACAAATTTCAACGTTGATTTTGATCTTCTTCATAGGATTGAGAGGGAATTTTAAAAACTAGATCCATTCTCAAAAGATATTTTTAAATGTCCTAATATATTATTTTCGGCTAGAGTATTCTCGGGATAGAGGACACTTGATATTGCGACGAAGACCTAGTTAGGAATCGGATCGTTCGGAAGCTAGTCAAAGAGCCTCGAGCCGTACCTTCGAGCTCAGCAATTTTGTGTGAAAGTTATGTTGTCATTCGAAAAGTTTTATAACCGGTAGTGATGGATTTAAATATTCCGGAGCCATTTGGGGTACATATAAGTAAAGGATAAAACCCGCTATATTATGAAGCCAAATATTTATAACACGCTTATTTTGTCACCACTTGAAAAGAGTTCTATAAATTCCTTATTTTTTAAGATAGAGATTTAATATTTTAAGAGCATTATCTCAAGATCATAGAATTAGAATTTGTACAACAATATAACAACTTTTCGTTGAAATTCGTTCAAATTCGTGTAAGACTATCGCAAAAATAAGCTCGGTATCACTCATTGAAAATTTGGTGATAATCGAATCATTTTATGAGGTAATTAATTTTTGGGAAATTTTAGTCGTTGTCACTAAAATTGGAACATTTCTTAAAAACGAAATTATCAGGAAATTTGAGGAAAATTGATAAACTTTAAGGAATATTGAAGAAGTGGGAAAATGTGAAATATATTTCGAAATATTTTTTTTTGAAAATTTTGAAAAAAATTAAATGTCTTAAAATTTGTTCAAGTTCATAATAATTCAATTATTTCGTGAAAATTGTAAAATTTCATTAAAATTGGAAAATCAGAAAATTAATCTCATTTGGCAATACCAATAGAAAATGGAAATAATATAAAAATCAGATAATTGTAAAGAAATTTGAAAATTTCTAAAAACTCTGAAATTCTTGTAAGATTGGGAAATTTTTGTTAATGATCTGAAATGAAAAGTTGCTCAAACAATAATTGGGTGATGTTTACGAAATTTTCTGATTAAATGCTTTTTGGCCTTTGTGTATCCCATTTATATCCAATCTTTAACATGGCAGAGGTATTATATGTCAGAAAGGGGTACTGTAAAGAATATTTTAATTATTTTGAAGAGTAGAACCCGAATTTATTAGAAACCCAATTGTTGAACCATCCTAATTTTAAACTAACCGTCTTGAAAATATATATGTTAAAATAATTTATCCTCTAGATTGTGATCCACTCTGTGCGCTCAAACGTATTTAAAATTATTTATCACGGTATTTGCGATACCTGAAATATACAATATTTAGTTCTTAATGGGAATATCTTGAAGCGGGAAAAGAGGATTAACAAAACGGAAATGTTTGTAGTAGATGATGAATCTACAGAATATATCGAAATGATAGAAATAATTTACCGATTCGGACAGTAGTTAATGTATATTCAAAATTAAATTTCTTTCATTTCACTTTAAGGGGGAATGCCACCCTTAAAATTTTCAAAAATATGATTTTGGATTATTTTTTTTCTTTTCATGTTGGGAAAAATGTATATTTCAGTGAATTTAGGCCCCAAGTTAATTAGTTAATAGTTTGCTAAAATATTTGGTAATGAAAACGGTAACATATCTTGTTTATCAAATCAAATGCAAATAAAGTAGGTATATAACATAGTTCCCTGAAAGAGAAATTTGACTTTATAATAGCTTTAAATGCGTAATAACTTCCCTTTTCACATAAATATCGTTGTATTGGTTCTAAAGAAAGAGGATTTAGAAATTTAGAAAGGAAGAAACCGAATAAAAGCATATTACATTATATAAATGCAAGATGTGATGTATTTTAAATGCATTTAATGCACTTTCAACTAATGCTTAATTTCTGTTTACCATTGTTCTTGCTTTATTTAATCGGAAAATAACTTAGCGCCGTTTACACATTTCAATTCGGTATTTCAAAATGTTTAATCAACCTTGCTTGTAATTAACATTTTCGTAGCTGGATAGTTATTATTTGCATGTAGACATATTCAGTGGTGCTTTGTTGCCGATTTTTGGAGAAATGTATTAATTACCCTGTCAAATTCATGTTCCTGATAAATGCAAATTATAACTGAAAATTTCTTGAAAAGGCAATTATATGGAAATCTACATTTATTCTAGTGTTTCTACAGTCAACATTTTAATATTAATTGAAAAGTTGCTATTGAAAGGAAAATTCATAATTAGTGACCTGGAAATCCGGAAATACATGATCAAAATAGGCTAAAATTAGTTTTAATTGTAATTCGATTAAATTATTGTAATTAAATTTTTCCCAATATTCCTCTATGAATATTTTCATTTTCATCCCGAAATAATCTTAAAGATTTCGTGCCAACTTAAAGTTGCCAACTAACCTACAATTTCTGCATTTGCTGCATTTCTCCAGAAATATATTTATCTACTATATCTTATTTATACATACAAATAATTCCGAAAATAGCTTCCAAAATGAATTTTGGTATTGAAATACCATATTAATACCTTATCATCAGTGGTGTGCCGTCTAACGTTCAGAAGACGCAGAGCACACCTAGAATATTTTTATTGCTAATTTTTATTGCTGCAAAATTGCAAACTCAAATTATTTTATTTAAAAACTTTGAATCATTTTACTAATTTATTTAGTTTTTAACATTATTTGAAACTGAAAAAAACTTTAAGAAAGTTCCAAAAGCTCATCGAAAGCTTTTAATTAAAATATTCGTTTAGGCGGTATGGAATCTAATTTTGTTCCCAATAATTAAATTTAAATGAAATCCTAAATTTTCGTTAAGAGGTCGGAGGATAAATTAAAAGCTGGAAGATATTTATAATATCCCATGAATATTCTATCCCAATAATTCAACGTCATTCAAATTTAAAATTGTCTGAGAAGAGCTTGCAAATTCGTCCACCAAGCTTATCCTAAGTTATTTTTATTAAAATATTATTTTATTCATTATCAAAACTATTTTATCTCCCATAAATAAATTTAAATGAAATAATAAACTTTCGTTAAAAAGCTCTGTCAAAAATTAAAATCTCTACGAGAGTTTTAATGAATTGATATAGATTGAATTGAAGAAAAATTACCATGAAGGCATTCATCCTTGTTTGCCCTTTCTTGAGAAATTCATCAATTAGCCTGAAATTTGGGATACATTTATGCTTTCAATGAGCTTTTGAGGTTTTTTTTTGGAAAATTTGAAATTGATATCTGTATAGAAAATAGATTTAAAACGCAAGAAATGAAATTCGAATTTTAAAGCTCTTTTTGATCTTACAATGAATTGAGATAGTTTTTAGCGAAAGTCTCAAATTTTATCTAAATTTAATGAAAAAGATTCGAAATTATATAAAATGAACAATTTAATTTTAAGCTTTCAATGAACTTTCGAAATTTGTATGCTTTATTTTGAGAAAATAATTTTTGAAATTTCGTTAAAGAACCGTTATCTGGATAGAAATTCGATTTATAGACGTAAAAATTAAGTTTTAAAGTTTGGCATTTGGATCTTTCATTGGGCTTTTAATAGTTTTACAGGAAAATTTCATATTTCATTTAAATTTTATGAATGGGGTAAAAATTCGTTTACAAATTATATAAAAGACATTTTAATTTAAAGCTTTCCGGTAGCTTTCGAGTTTTTTGAAAATTTTTTCTTGCGAAAATTTGAAATTTCGCTAAGGGATCGTGAAAAACGTGGAAAGTATAATGTTCTGGAAAAAGTGGTTTCTGGGAGCTTTTAAGTTTTTGCAGAGCTTGTGTACGAAATGTTTAGTTTTGATATTTTTCTATTTTTTCTCAACTAATTTATAAACTTCCTGCATTATTACATTTTCTTGACCTGAAGAAAATAATCAGCAAATCCGGATCAAAAGTGTCGAGATGTCCGATATTAAAATTTCTGGGTACAGGCCTTTACGAACTTTTGAATTTTCTTCGATAAATTTCAACTTTTCCGAAATATTTAATATTTGTATTTTTACCTAACTGTCAAAGCAACTTTTTGCGTTTTTACATTTGTTCGGGACGAGGAAAATCTTCTAGTAATAGAACTGAGTAATATTTGCACACCATGTGGAGATGTTAACCGCACGCCACTGCGTATCATAAAGCTCAACGACCTTTCTAATAATGAAAAAATTACTACTAACTGATAACCGACAATATATTTATAATTATTAAATATAAAATATTAAGATATTTATTTTATATTTCTAACAAGTCTTCTAGAAAATTGCGACACAATCTCACGGAGGAGATATAGTCTGCTATATAATTTTGAGCTAAACTATGCCCTTGTATGTAAATATTTGTACGTATAGAGCCCTGTTTACCACGCCTATACCCATTTTACCCAAATTGCTACATGTTTCACACTCAAAAAAGCTTCGTTGATAATCACTGGTATAGAGTATACATACAGGCCCGCCGCTTCTATAGGAGCGAGGTTGTTCATCGCACACGGGCGCCTCTCTAAAGGGACGCCATTAAGAGCAAGATGCTAAAATTAAAATTTAGTACACCAAACCTTATAATATAAATTCATCAAAGTAATATATATCCTTCATATAGAAATTGTATGGCATCAGTGGTGTGCAGTACCTGAAATATCGATTTATTTTATTTATAATTTAATAACTTTGTCAATAATCCATCAAGCTTATCAAAAGCTTTTAATTAAAATATAATAATATTTTATTCATTATAAAATTTTTGTTATCCCCCGATAAATAAATTTATCGGAAGCTTTAATGAATTGAATTGAAGGCAAATTATCATGAAGGTATTCATTGTCCCTGTTTGTTCTTTCCTGTTCATTCTTTCTTGAAAAATTCAGGTATGGGCCTGACATTTAACATATATATTTATATGCTTTTTATGAGCTTTCGAAATTTTAGAAATATTTTTTGGGAAAATTTGAAATTGAAGGGCCTAATTAAATAAATTATATCCAAATTATATAAAATAACATTTTAATTTCAAGTTTTCAACCAGATTTTCAAACCTTTATTTTAGAAAATGTTAACCTTTCGTTAATGGGCCGTTTGGATAGAAAATAGATTTTTTAATGTAAAAAATAAGTTCGAAACTTAGATCTTTCGTTGAGCCTTTAATAGGCT
Source organism: Symmerus nobilis (assembly GCA_027564815.1). Taxonomy (NCBI): domain Eukaryota; kingdom Metazoa; phylum Arthropoda; class Insecta; order Diptera; family Mycetophilidae; genus Symmerus; species Symmerus nobilis. The sequence continues at coordinate 1,572 of JANTOP010010894.1, read as the reverse complement.
GGATAAGCTTTCTGCGAAAATTTTATATTTCATTTAAATTTAATCAATAGGATAAAAATTAGATTCCAAATTATATAAAATGACATTTTATTTTAAACTTTCAAAGAGCTTTCAAGATTTTTTGAGCTTTTTTTTGGGAAAATTGAAATTTGGTTAAAGGATCGTTATCTGTATAGAAAATAGTTTTCAAAACGTAAAAAAAAGGTTTGGAAAATAAAGTGTTGAGGGAGCTTTTAAGTTTTTGCAGAGCTTTCGTTCGAAAAGTTTAATTTTGATATTTTGATATTTTTGCTCAACTAATTTATAAACTTCGCGCATCATTACATTTTCTTGGATCCGGCCGGGTTCAATTCGCGATGCCCCATATATATCGCGATGCGAATATGTCCGGAATATTTCTCGGTGTGATCCCTTACGAATTTCTGATATTTAGATTCAAGTTAATTTCTTAATTTCAAGTTTTCCGAAATATTCAATTTATGCACTTTTACCTAACTGTCAAAACAACTTTCTGCGTTTTTACATTATTTTGCAACCCAGGAAAATATAAAATTCTGCACACCTTATGGAGATGTTGACCGCACGCCACTGATGTTGCACGCCACATACATATTATGCACCTGATGAACAACCGACAAAATTAAATTATATTTCGGAATCTGAATTTCAGAGGTTCGTCAAAACGACTCTACGAGCAAGATAATGGAAATTTCCTTAAATTTGACAGAAACTTTTGCTAATTTTTATACGGTAAAACACTTGGCAGAACATTTGCATAGTATTCAAACATCTACTTCGAAAATTACAGTTCAATATTTGGGGGATCACATACAAAAAGAAATTATGGAAATTATTTCGGACGGAATAAAATAACGAATTTTAGAAATCGTTATGCAATGTTCAAAAATCGCAATTATAAATAAATGTAAGGAATATAATAAAGAACTGCAATTAAAATTAACTGATGTTCAATGAAATATTAATAACATTTCTAAAGCAATTTTTTTGAGTAGATCAGTTTTAGAATTGCAGATAAACTCTCCTAAAATTTGAATAGTTTGTAAACTAAAATAAAACCTACAATCTACATAATTTGGCTATTAATCTCAGCTTGCTTCAATTTTCTAACTCTCATGGTTGAGTAGTACTAGATTTCTGAAAAATATCTTACATAAAAAGGATATGGAGGGATTAATAATAAATCTCCTGAAAGAAAATTTTTATAGACAAAGGTGTCAAAGGAGGAGGGGGGGGGGGCGCAAGATAACATCTCTGCACACAGGCGCTTAGTACTCTGGCGGCGGCCCTGAGAGTATAGACGCAATGATCCGAATGGAAAAACATATCAAACTGAAATTCATTCAATATTCTATGGGTCATTTCTAGATTAATACAATTTCGTCCAGGCTTGTTCTAATTTTCATAATAAGTTTTAAAAACAATTAAAGTCTTACAGACAATAAGTAGAATAGCGAGAACATTATTTCTGTGGCTCTAAGCATTAACCGCTTAAGTGGACTTAAGACGAAATTGAGTTATGAACACCATCGTATTCTCCATGTACGATTGCGT
>JANTOP010010883.1:0-15348 GCA_027564815.1 Symmerus nobilis | reverse complement strand
AACTAATCGTTTATCAAAAAAATTTAGCATTTCCAATATGACGACACATCGCATTTAAAAGAAAAATAACGTAAATTGTCATAAACAAATGCGTTATCCAAAATATACCCACACAATTGGAAAAAATACCCAGATGTTGTCGAGTTCTGCGGCGCAATCACTTCGTCGGTGAAAAAAATATCATCTTGGATTATGAAAAATATTTCACGTAACTATAGCTGGAAACCATGGGTTTTATACGGATGATCTTAACACAGCTCTAGAGGATGCTAGATTCAAAAGTGTTTCGAAATTTGAGCCTAAGGTATTGGTTTGGCGCGCGATTTCGGAGCCTGGTATTTTGAAGCCGTACATTCGTTTATCGAGAGGCCAAATGATCAATTCCGTCATTTATATTGAAAAATGCTTGCCGAAAATGGTACGTTTGTACAAAATAAGCACCCTGTGTACGAAATAATGTTTTGGCGAGACCTCGCTGCCTGTCATTATTCAAAAAAGACCACCGATTGGCTTCGACAACAAAACATTGCTTTTGTGCCCAAAAATTACAATTCACCAAATATCCCACAGGCATGGCCGATCGAAAATTGTTGGGCATTACTAAGTAGATTAGTGTATGATAAAGGTTGGGAAATGCAAAATCATTTGCAAGTGCAAATGCACAATCAACAGCAGCTGGTCCGGCGAACACAACGCAAAATTAAAGCAGGGGATATAACCGTCGTCCAGACCATTTTGGAGTAGGTGATGGGGATTTTGCGAAAAATAGAAGACAACGATCCATTTTCAGTTTTGTGATGTAGTTTTTTTAAAACAATAACTCGATAAATTAAAAAAAAAAATATAAAAAAATTATCAGTTGAGTTTTAATTAGTTTTTATAGGGTCTGATCTTGTGCCAAAACTTATGTTATAGGTGTTAGTTATAAGATTCTCAAATTTCGTTTTTATGGAAAATAATTCATTGCAATTAAATCGCCTTTAGAGTATAATAATACCAATTATAAATAAAAATGTTATTTTACTTATAAAATATATTCGAATCAAAAAATTCTAGATAAGAGACAAACAGGAAAAGTTTTTTGAAGTTATGCTTTCCTCCAATGATTGCCACTTACCATAACATAAATTTAGGTCTCTAATTTCTGTCTTTGACGTAATTTTTATGGATAGGATGCTCTCCTCGAAATCTTTCGGGTGTGTAATAACATATTATTTATGGAATTTAACAGAAAAATTGTCAATTAATTCTTAAGATTTAATTGCCAAGTTTGAAAAATCAATCGATTCATTACTAGCGATTCTATCGATGCTATCCCAGAGGAAGTAATGAACAATGAGCAATGACAGAGATTTTAAAATTTGAATCTCTTTACAAAAAGTAAAAGTCGGCTCTTTAAGATTTGGATGGAAGCACCGCCATATCACCATATTCATTCGTTTTAGCTGTGTCCTAAAATTTTTTAGATAAAGTGGGCAAAACCCAGAGGACAGCATAGCTTTAAATGCTTTAAAAGTTTAAAACGTAAATCACATAAAAAAATGTCCAAGAATGAAAAAAATTCGATTCTAAAAATTCAAAATTTTTTCGAGCAGTACCGAATGTTAGCTTCCACCTATATGCCCCAGGTTTCCTATCCAAATTCATTGAATCGCACGCTGTTATGATTCAAGGAAACGCTGGCCTTAAACCGAAAGAGGGCGAAGTAACAAGTCGGCCGTGGCAATGGCCAATTAATTATCGGGTAAGTAATGAGTTCTTAAATAATATTAAATCATCGATTATCTTATTGATTTAGGGGCAATTTTTTTCTGGGACTGCATATCGAATTTATTTGCTCGGAAATCCGATTATATGGTGGAGTAATTTAATATTTCTTGCAATTTTCTTTATTGCAATTTCCTTTAAACTTATACGGGAACAACGTTCACTTTCCAATGTTCAACGGAAAATAAACGAGGACATCAGTAATATGATGGATGGTAAGTAAAATAAAATTAAAGGTTTTTTGTTATTATCTTATTCTCTAATCGAAACGTTCCTTAATATTAATATAAATCCCTTAAGTATATATCATATACATATTCCTAATTTCCGGTTCCATATATCAGACTGTACCTTACGATGAATAATTCTTTTATCGTTGGTTATGTTTATTACCGTTCATATCAATTTTATGTAATGATCCTAATAATCTTTATTATAATCATCCTTATATTTCAGTCATTTATTTTTTTTACCGAGGATTTTGACTTCCTGAAAACGACTTAAAGATGAATTTCTACTAACCTTAAAAATTTATTTATCTTCATTATATACATTTACGTTCATTATTTCAATTCAGGTGAATGGAAGCATCTTGAAGCGAGTACATGGCTATTTATTGGATGGATACTGCATTACTTACCATTTTTTGCGATGGGACGAGTGTTGTATTTCCATCATTATTTCCCAGCGTTGATTTTTAATTCGATGTTGACAGGTAAGTACAGTATCATCTAAAGGAAGTAAGTTAATTTAGAAGTCAAGGGTTGTAAACTTCGCATATATGCTTACAAAATAAGTCAATCTAGTAGTCATCTCTCTCTATTAAAATTTGATCGTTTACTGTTACTGATGAGCCTGTAACGAAGGGGCCGAAACCAGATATGGCGGCCCTGTTCGCGAGTAAAAATAAGTGAATTCCATCCCTTCTCCTGGAATGAGATTCTCATTTTAGATTAAGACATCATACAATCTAAAAAAGTACGCAATAATTGTATTATACCATTTATTCATTTGACAGAGTTTTGCATCTATCTGTCTATAATCTGGAATACATTCAAGCCGTTAATATGTGGTTCGAAATGACTTTGATGGAAATTCAATTAAAATAATTGATTAAATGTGCTTGTTATATTAATATAATATTACCTGTACATGTACTTGCTAACGAAAATAAGAGTAATTTAAACCTCAGGTATACCATATACGATATTATTTCAAGTTGGATATACATATATCTGGGATGTACCGAAATGTCTTATTTATCGTTAGTAATACTCTATCTAGATTAATTATAAGAAAATGTATATCTATCGTCATTAATTGATGATGATTCTGTTGATGTAATTTTAATTATATTTCGAACTTACATATAACATCTTACAAATTTTAGGTGTAGGTATAAGAATAGTAGGTAAATAATAAAATTGATCAGTTGTATTATCTTAATTTCGTTTAAAGTATAAAACAAGATTATAAATACTTACCTATATTGGAACACAATCTATAGATCGTTATCTGATAATCTTGTTTTATTCGGCAAACATATGATATAAGGTGATAGATTTACTATCATCCCTTTCCTTTAGAATGTTCTGAATTTTCTATAATGAATAAAGTTATAAATATGTAAAGTGTATCGTTTATATGATAATATTCAATCATCGTCAGGCAATTTCGATAACCAGATTCATAAAATCAATTTTTTTTAGAAACACCATTATGCATTATTTGCTTTAGGGGTAGAAAAATATTTTAAATTAAATTTAGAAAAAATTTCCTTCCTTGAAAATTTGATTGCGAATAAAGAGATTTACGGGGAAAAATCGGAAGTTTTATCAAAACCTTTATGTTGATATTTCGTAAGATCCTTTACTAATTGTAAGGAAAGTTGTCGAAGCTCAGAGATTTATTTGTAATACCTGAAAATAATGGTTGGCTAAATTTACATTATAGCCATTATCTCAGATTTATATATTAGAATTATAACAAATAATATATATGGAGAAAGTAGTTAAATAAAATTAGAAATAAATTCACACAACGAATTGAACAAAATAAATATTCTCAAATTGATATTCTTGTAAAATTGTGAAATATTTTTGTAAAATTGATATCTAAACTACTAACCGAGAGGCTAATCGAAATATTATCAAATTATTAATAAGCGAGTCTGAAATAATATATAAAAATATTAATTTATCAATTATAGGTAATTCAAATTAATGGACTTTTTCTGTTTTTCTATATTTTCTTTCTACCCAAGGTGTCATGTTTAATTACATCACTGAATATTTTCCACTATGGATTCGACAAACTATATTTGGTATATCGATTGCTTTGCTGGCTTATAGTTTTCTATTATTTTCACCATTAGCGTATGGTATGACTGGACCAACGTCAAATGATGTTAATTCAACGATGCATGAACTGAAATGGATGGACAGCTGGGAGTTTTGAATTTATTTTTCATCATTAAATCGATTTTTTTCAGTGTACAAAGTTTGCTACTTTACAGAACATACTAGAAATATGACTATATACAATATAGTAATATATATTACAGTGGCGTGCGGTCAATATCTCCATATGGAGTGCAGAATTTTAAGACACCTTAACAAAATGTTACAGCCTTTATCATATGCGTTTGCTTTATTAAAGAGAATATTACTCAGTTCCAAATCCAAATCCAAATCCAAAAACAGATATCGCAATATCCAAACAAATGTAATGAAGCAGGAAGTTTAGAAATTTGTTGAGGTAAAATACAAGAATATTAAAGCAAAACTTTTCGTACAAAAGCTCTGCAAAAACTTAAAATCTCCCGGAAAGGTTTATTTTCCAAACTCTTAAAATCTATTTTTTACTCAGATAACGATCCTTTAACGAAATTTAAAATTTTCTCAAAAAGAAGCTTCGAAAATCTCGAAAGCTTATTGAAAGCTTGAAATTTAAATGTTTTTTTTTTATATAATTTGGAATCGAATTTTTATCCGATTCATTAAATTTAAATAAATTATGGAATTTTCACAAGAAGTTTATCCCAACTATTAAGAGCGCGACGAAAGCTCTTCCCAACTATTAAAACTATTATTTCGCAAAAAGTTTATCCCAACTATTAAAAGCGCGGCGAACTTAATTTTTTTCGTTTGAAATTTTATTTTCCATCGAGATAATGGCCCTTTCGCGAAATTTCTACTTTTTCTTAAATAAAGTTCATTGGTAGCTTAATGTAAAATGTCATTTTATAACATTTGGAATCTAATTCTTATTCGATTAAATAAATTTAGATAAAATAACAAATTTTCGCAAAAAGTTTTCTCAACCCATTGTAAGCTGAAAGAAAAGTTTAAGTTTCAAACTTAACTTTTTGCGTTTTAAAATATATTTTCTATCCAGATATTGGTGCTTTCACGAAATTTCAAGTTTTCTAAAAAAAAGCTTAAAAAATCTCGAATGCTTGAAATTAATAAGTCTTTTGATTAATATTTGATATGATTTGAAATCTAATTTTAATTCGATTTAAAAAATTATATAAGATATGAAATTTTCGGCAAAAACTTTGTGAATGTAAGCTCAAAGAAAACTTTAAGTTTCTAACTAAATTTTGTACCATGGAAAAACATCCAAATATCGGTCCTATCAAAAAATTTTAAATTTTTCCCAAAAAAATGCGTCAGAAATCTCGAAGGCTCATGGAAAGCATTTATTTATTTATGTAAAATTTCAGGCCTATAGGTGAGTTTTTTAAGAAATGATAAACAAGGACAATAAATGCCTTCATGATAATTTTCTTTCAATTCAATTCATAAGCTTGGGTAGAGATTTTAAATTTCTACAGAGCTTTTAAACCAAATTTTCCGTTTTCATTTAAAATTATTTTTCGGGAAATGAAATAGGTCCCATACTGACTAAAATAATAATTTAATTAAAAGCTTTCGATGAGCTTTTGTAGCTTTCTTAAAGCTTTTTCTCAAAATCTTTAATTTCATCGATTTTAAATTATTTGGATGGAAAATAAATTTCAAAGCGTATAAACTCTCATCTGATGGTTGTTCTATTAACCTGGCTGGTTGTTCTTTGGTGGTTCTTCTATTACAATTATTAAAATGGTTCAAAGTTATTAAATAAAATAATTTGAGATAGGTATTTGCAGTAATAAAAATTGGTTATGATTTTGTAGATTTTTCAGGTGTGCTTCTTGTGCTTTTCTTCACCTTCTGAATACTAGACTCCACGCCACTGATATACTAGTAATAAATATATAAACAAGAATAATAACGTACAATAATGTTGGAATAGTGTAGAGAAAATGTTTGGTGTGAATTATTTAATGAAATTATGTAAATTATAATTAAGATTGCACTGACATATTAGTTACTGATTATTTATTTATTTTAATAAAAAAGATGTATTAGTTACATATTCGTCAGTTTTATTTTACATGTAAGTTAGGCACAGATTTTCTCAACCTCTTTTCAGATTTTCGTCTGTATTTTAATACAGAGAAGCAACTTCTGATTTTGAAACACATTTCTTCAGTTCAAATCAATATATGAATATAATGTTTAGTACCTAGATATGAGTAGGAGTAAAAATATTTTGATCAATTTCAATTTAATTTCTTCGGAAAGGAAGGCTATCCTTCAGAAAGGACAATTAAATTTTCAATTAACATCAGAAAAATAATAGTTTGATGCGAATAATTTTGCTGCATATACAATATTACAAAGAATTGTCCTACAAATTTATCTCGCAAATATCTAATCTATACTTACCGTATCGTCAGTAAACTGTATTCAATTTTACAACTATATCCTTAATTTATTCGCATTATATTATATTTATAAATTTTTCATCATTTTCCAGCTCTACCTATATGTTTATTCAAATGAAATGAAAATAAATCGAAAATGTTATACCGATTTTAAGATTCAACTTTAACAGCATCATTCATTTAATAGCATTTCATAAAACTCCCAAGAAAATTTTGAAAACTTGTATTCATCATAGAAGTTACTTGTCTTATCAAAGATATCTTACAAATCGCATCGATTGCACTTTCTTACTTTGACACATACTATACACAATATATAAATACTATTTAGTGCATTTCTGCTTCAACATTCGATTTTTTTTATGAAGTTGTAATCGTAAAAATACTCATTTAAGATGAGAAACACGTATGAAATCTGAAGATGAAAATGATGGTGTACGATATACGTACCAGACAGATGTCATAATAACCATATTAGTATAAGTTAACAATATCATGTAGAGTAGTAAATAAGTAAAAAGATCTTAGAAAAATTTTCCTTGCAATACCAATTTCCCATATCCTCTACATTTAATTTTATTTTTGCAAGTTTTTCATTGTTTTGATATCGAATATATACAGACCAGAACCAGAATTATCCTAATTGAAATGATAGCTAAATTTATATTATATTACAAACGTCCCTGTGCCATGTTCTATTGCAACTCTGCATCTTAGTACAGTAATGTATTGAGTTCATGAAATGTTTATGTTTTTAGAATTATTAACACAGAAATGCTCTAGTGAATTTTATGTTCACACCACCCATTGCTTAAAACCCAACAAAACGGCATATTGGCGTCATCAATATCGTTTATCAAGGAATAAAGAAGGTATTTTACTATCTAACCATTTCCATATTAGTTTTCTGGAGATTGTAGTGTATCATAATTTTCATAAGTTCGTAGTGAGCTGAGAGGAAACCCATTAAATTATTTATCATAAAGATAGACTTAATACAGTTGAGTTTCACCTATCAGAAGGATCTTATATCATTAGTTAAAAAACACAAAATCAAAATTTGTTGTAATATTCATAACCGAAACTGGAATTATTAGTATAATTCTTTCTCATCCTTTCAACAAATATTTCAGTGACAAAATACTTCTTAATATTAAGTACCATCCAATAAAATTTATTACCTTTTCTAGATTATTATGATTCAAAACATAGTCCTTTCAGTTGAAGTAAATATAATTCATACTTTTATTAAATCCTTGTACTCGTTATATATGGAAAAGCTTTTGTTGACTATAAACCTGTGATAAAATAAATATATTCCCATTTTACTTTTGTGGAAATTTAATTATTCTATTATACAGTAGAAACATATTATGGTGAACTTTATATTCATGATCATTTCAATATTAACATTTCACTTGAAAGATAACTAACAGAGATCAAATATGCTATGGGTACCGGATACGATTAAACTGAATATAACAAGGCGTAAAGTAAATTTAACTGTTACGGACATTATCTTGTATAGTACCAGTACCTATATAAATAACATTCACGTGTCTCTAATTCACATGACGAATTATATAAGTTACAGAGGTCAAAAATTTTGTGATACTAAGAAAGTTTACAAAGAATGAAAAGGAGTAATTGTTGTGTAATATACGAGTTCGTTTTGAAATGGTCCTTTTGTTTAAATTGTCAGTAGATGGGAATTTTTTTCTTTTACAGGATTAACTTTACCATTTCGTACAACTCCTTTTTCATATTTAATTTACAAACCTCCATTCCATGTCACCGGCTTTATAACAAAGAAAATAAAGTATACTGAGAATAAAACGAAGTTCTAAATTAAATTTAAATACAAATGTTGTTTAAATGACCCTATTAAATATTCAAATTTTGATTCAATGGTATAATACTATTCTATACATGTTGTCCCACATTTAAGAAGAACAGTTGATAGTATGTATTTTCCGGATATACTTATACCTCCAAGATCTACGTTTTAAGACGTAATTTGAAACCTCCTGTATATTTTCACCTTACATATTTATGTGAAATTGTCTAAAATACTTAGATCCAAATACCTAAGTAAATATATACTAAAATTTGATGTTGTATAATAAAACGAATGACCATTATTCAGTACTAATTAAAGAAGATACATATTTTGTAAGTTGTTCGTGACTTGTGTTTTGCAACTTTCCAATTTATATTATAAAAAGTTACTACCCGTGAACCCTTCAAAGAACTTTCCAAGTTTTCTATACGATTTTTGAATAGTTTTTAGTTCTTCAACTATTTACTTTACATGGGTACAATTTTACTGTGTTAACATGTGTTAAGATTATCATTTAAAACTAAAAGTTTCTATGTTATTTGGGGATGTAAATTGCAAACTATTTAATAGCCATTTTCTAAAGTTCCTACTTGTAATCCAAATAAGAACAGATAATCAAATACATTTTTATGACAACAATAAATAAATCTTTAAAAATCTTAATGTTGATACCAAAATATCTATAGACAACTATTATGTTTAACATTATCCTCGGCAACAGTGAGCAATTCATGACAGCCCTTTCGATTGTGATACATTACATTCGAAATATTCATTTAATTTTATATTCCATTTTATTGCAATCAATGGTACATTGTTGTTATAATATGAAATTTGATATCGATGTGTAATTTGGACTAGCGTAATAGAAATTGTTTTCATCGTGATGAAGATCTTGTCTTTCGTCTTCCTCTTGTATACAATTTTAGATTCTAATTGTGCTTTGTAGCAGCAGAAACACAATCGGAATACAATTTGTATTATATTGAACAGATGTTTTTATGATTATTGTTCTGAAAATTTATTGGAATTCCTAGGTATTCCTTGAAATTTGTTTCAACTTGTTAGACTTGAATTAATATATGTATGTAGGAAGATAGTAGGAAACAATAGGAGACGTAGTTGTGTATGCTATAAGCGTATATGGGTGTCTACATATTATCAATTATAAAATGTATCCCCAATAATCTGAAAAGTAAAAATTATAATCAAATACTACCCTCAGGAAGTTTTATCAGAAACTGAGGAGCAGAAAACGATCAGCCAATCCTTGAAATATATATTGAAAATTACATAAAGGTACATATCGATGGGGTCAACTTAAAGTCGGCTAAGTCGAGCTAGCACAGTTTTAAGGAAACTATATAAGAAGATCCGTGATATAAAGGTCTACCGACTGTCAAATGGCAATTTGCCTTTTCATGGCAATAGGACGAAAATTAAGTTATATAGAACAGTTTTAAAAGTTAGAATATTTTGCGTATTATACACGAAAAGTTCATATTGGAACCATGGATATATTTAATCAAGAAAACTATATCAAAAGTACATTTGGTTCCTATTTTTCTCGCCTTTAAAGCTTAAGCTTTAACCAAAATTAATTGTGTCTATTATCCCCCCCCTTCCCAAGCATTTCTTGAATTGGCGTGACTGATTTTAACCTATTTTTAAGTTTTTGGAAATTACCCTGCGACTAATGTGGAGAAAGTTCAGAAAATTGGAAATAGGAGTTGCAATAAGCTGATAAGCTAGTGGAATCAGGAAGTGGAATGTAAAAAATTGAGAGAAGTTCCGATAATCGATTCAATGCATATAATGGTAAAGAAATGTCAGGAGAATAGTTAGAAAACCTAGATATAATCGAAAAATATCAAATCAAATTTCCACCAGATCTCTCGAAGTTAAACTTTTATTACAATATAATAATATAATTTTAAAATAATTTATTTAATTATATCAAGTTATAGGAAATTTTATAAGCTATTCAGAAAGGTGTTCACTTTTGAAATCAGTTAAAAATTGATTGAGATATTCATAATATTGCTTTCAGACTACTAGTCCAGTGATATTAAAATTGTTTATGAAATAAGTGGCGGAATGCTGAATTTCAGAAACATTGATGTTGTAGTTCTAAATAAGATCTAAAAGTTCCTCATCGATCCGACTTCCGCTAACAATTCTAGGCGAGTTTAAAGTTCGCGTGCGAATGAGGAAAAAAAATGTTTTCGACGAAAGATTAGCAAGATCCTATAGATTTAATCTGGGGGTGTTGTAATCCTCGCAAAAATAAAGTTGTTTTCGATCACCCCTAATATGCATGTACCTACGTACATTCTCTTTCTAAAGTATATCTCATTACATGGTATCGAAAATCGTGAGATATGGATTAGACCTCTAGAATACACTATGTAAAAAAACACGCCGTGCATTCTATTTGTAGTGCAGCAAGAAAATGAATTCCTTGCTACTACTTAATTATAAGATTGATAACATGAGGACGATGGATCCTATACAACAATATGTATACAAAACTTTTAGTAGACAATTTTCTGATCTACAACTTTTGAGAGTTTCTTCTGAAAATTCTACTTCTACTTCAAATTAAAGATCCTATTCAATTTTTGCAAATTTTTGCACTATTAAATTAGACTAGCAGACAAACTCTCAGTTTGTATTTTTAAAACAATATTATTATACATAAAAGCCAAAAATGCAAGGAAGTTAAATAGACTTATTCGAAATAAGGATTTAACAATTATTATTAAAAAAAAACTAAAATCTTTATCCAAAGGAACGATAACAAATAAATATCTATTTTTTCATTTGGATTCGTACTCGACTCGAACTCGGCGAGTCTTCAAGAATTTGGACTCGGACTCGGCTAGTCCTTAAAACCCAAGTTTCCAGAAACCCTACCAAAATTATTCCGCAGACATCTACTTTCAATTTTCTTTCTCTATATACTGATTTTGAATTTCATTTTTATCCCTATTAATGTGAATAATAATAATTAATGTGAATTAATGAGTAATTCAAAGGTTTTCCCCATAGAGCCTAAATTAAATATTTGTTCAATAAATTATATGGCACTTTACCAACTATTATACTACACAAGCGGTTAGAGGAGCTCATAACTTTAAAGCCGGTATATAGAAGTGTATAAAGTAATAAGAATAAACATACCCATACGAAAATGTATGAATATTAAATATGTACCTACCTACACTTTATATTTTATACTATCGTATGTTAAACTTTCTTCTTCTGTATCAAATGAAGTACCTACATAAAAGAAATTGTTACGTATTTCGGGTCCCAATATCAGTAAGTCTAACTAGGGTTTGACTAACATTTCCAGTCTCCAGCAATCAGTAATAGTTATCCTAGTACAATATAATAGGTGTCCTAGTATATATAATAAGCAATATTTAGAATTTGGACGTATGACACATATTCTCGCAAGCCAGATGAGGATTTCAATAAAATTGAAGTAAATCAGACAAAGATAGAACATGACCTAAAGGAAATTGTCAAAGTAGATAAAATTTTAGTTGTATCAGTTCAACGGTACTTGTCAGTTTAAGGAAATTCAAAATTATGGATTACTAAAGTACCTTTTCAAATCAGAAACTATATTTTGAAATTGCTTAGGTATAGAATATAATTTAATCATAATAATTAAAATTACTTTACTTAAGGATTATAAAGGTTAAGCTACTGATCAATTACGGACGTCCTCACACTTTAATTATAATGATTGAAATTTGGTTCTTACAATTAGTTATACATGGATATAGAGTGAGGAATGTGTCTTGCTTCAAGAATGTAGATAAATGACAAAACTCTAAACAGATTCGAATGAATACCATTTTGTTACAAGATTCTGAAATTTAGTTAATTAGCCCTTCAAATGTTTCTAAATTCTATTCTTTAGTTTTATGAAGGAACAACACATAGAAATACATTCATTAAACATGTTTTCATTTCTGTTAAGACTAAAATCTATTTACTTTAGCTTTATTCTTAATTCTTATTAATTGAGTCTTTCTTCTCTTCAAGAACAATTAATTAATCAAATCGATTATTATTTATTTCAATATTAATATTCTCAAAATATCATAATTTCTATCCGAACCCTAAGATGTGCATTAGGAAGAATTGTTATTTTCTAGCTACTGTTAACTGCTATTTTCTATTGTAAGTTACTTCTTGCTAGCGGCAAGAATAGAAAATACACGTGTTTCGAATTTTCCTTGTCATCTCTGATTCATTACAATTTAAAGGAAAAACTGGGGAATTATTAAAATTAAACACATACATTCATTTGTCTCCACACTATTCCGATCAGAATAAACAAATTGAAGCGTTTGCGCTTTTACTCATTGAGATTGAGGATGGTTTGGATTTAGAAAGTCTTAAATAATTCATTCTTATAATATTGTTTCCCTTACGGATGGATAGTTCCAATAATTTATATCTAATACCATTATGTTTAGTCCTGTTGCAATAATTATTAAATCTCATTATCAATACTAAATATGGTAGCTATTGGATGGAAATATTAGATTCCCTTTGGTATAAATTAATGAAATGATTAATAAACCAGTCATTCATAAAAAAACCATCCGCATAAAATTTGATAGTTTTGCACCTTATAATATTATTTTCTCGTAATGGATCTTAATTCCTAATAAAAGAACAGCTGGAAATTGAGAACAAAAGATCTGTTACTACGATCTAAGTAACTTTTTGAAACTTTCTATCGAGTTACGTAATGTTGAATTAATCTAGTATATATTTGTAGTGGAATACCTAATAAATGTTTCCCCTGATTTGTAGTATTTGTAGTATTGTACTTTTCCCCACTATATACGTATTCGATTTTAAGGCTCATCTACTACACTGCTCACAAACTGTTTAGTTGTGTCACAGAATTTGCAGCGAACGGGCGACTATTAATAGTATACGTTGAACAGGAAAAATTTTAATATCTTGTGTTTTCTATTAAGTTTTTATTATTCAGCTTAGTTCTTTCTAATTTCTGGGAATATATTCGGTCGCCCTGAATGATAAGCTGCCATTCCGTCCATTATATCGTGACAGGAAAGACGCGTGTAATTTCAATATGAAATTTACTGAAGACTAACTTGTTTGCTATTATTATGAGTTTTCATGTACTGGTTATTAGGAGATTTTATGTGAATTTGTGACATTTTCGCTACTGCAAAGCATTTTCTTTATGTGGGACAACCCCTATTTTCATTGTGTTATTTCTTATATCCTTGGATTGAAGGCCAACAGTATGGACTAGAAAAAAGGTTTTGTATAGTTAAATATAATCGGTTTTGAAAAGCAACATTTTTAAAGGATTAAGAATATACTACATAAAATCGATTTTTTTCTACTTCGGAGTGAATATTTGTAATATTTGTATACCAAGAATTTTTTCGTTAAAATTAATTTTCAAATTTCTATTAACATTTATTTATTCAATTAAAAGTTAAATTTTATGATTTAAAATTGTCGTAAAAAATACTCTGTATGTTGAACAGTGTTGTTTTCCTTCAGAATTTACTCTGATTAAAGTATTTGGTATATTTATGTGAATAATATGAGTATGAACGGTGTATATAAAGTTAAGTAGTACGAGTATATTTATTGAGCATACATAGGAAAAATATACAATACAGTCTAGATTTATTCATTAAATTCAATTTAAATCAATAAACTTGTGTACATCGCATAATTTAACTATTTATTATATTAAATAATTGCAAACAATTTTATGGATTGAGTAAAATATAGTGGAAAAAGGTAACGAATTTAAGTCAATTAAATATATTATTCGAATTAAAATTATTTTAAAATTTCTTCTATATCGATACCGGACGATTGTTAGATTTGCATTCGATTTTTGAACCTGCCTCTGACAATGTGTACAGGTAACATTAAAATAAAAACGAACTCTTTCAATTTTCTGATGATTCAAGATATTTTGCTTTAGAAGAGAACTACCGTAGTACTAATTTATATATCTATTGTAAACAATAACAAGAAACTTTACATTTTTAAAGTTACAAAAATTGTACTGATAAAAAGCAATAACTCCCTACTATTATAGTTTTCAATCTTTTGGGAATTACTATAAAATTAGTTTTTCTTTAATTATGGTAGAGCGGGAAACTAATTATATTAGAGTATATTTTCAAAAGCCCAAACTGCAAAAGAAGATAAAGAATGGATTATCTATGTAGAGAAAGAAAAACCGGAAATTCAATTTAACCAATGCATATTTGAAATTGCAACTTCGAAAGTCGAAAGTTGAAATAATTGCCCAATTAAAAAAATTAATAATTCGTGAGGAACTCATTCTTCGATATGATTATGATATGAAAACTTGTAAGGTCGTGACCCAAATGAAATTGTCAAGCATATTATTATAAATGACGTCATATTAAAGAAAACTTTAAATATAATAAAAAATATTTTATTTGTTTTATTACATTTTTCAATCATTCATGTTTATTTTTAAAGTATCTTTGTTGTAATCTGTATTAAGGTAAGTTCACAAACAGATACACATCATCAGAAAAGTGTTCAAAAATGTTCAGAACAGTTCCGAAGCAAAAATGTTGTATTTGGTTACTCCCATATTAAATGGAAGGCATGGAAGGAATGTTGTTGAACTGGACGTCTTGCGATACGCTGCTAATTTGCAGTGTGGCTAGATATTAGTAAATCTTGCAATTAATATGCCATCACCTTCAAAAATGCAACATTTATGTGGGAATAGAAATAACTATACATAGAGATTTGTATTTAATCAATTAGATCAGATAATATCAGCAAGCCGTAAAGGAAAATTTAAAAGTCTTAAGGTGCGTCCAAACTTGAATGCACATACGTTGAGTCGGTACGAATACACATGAATATCCTAGTGTAGACTACCCATTCGTACCTTCTCAGC
>JANTOP010010872.1:0-15349 GCA_027564815.1 Symmerus nobilis | reverse complement strand
CTTTTCTTTCGGGGTGCTTGTGTTCCGCTAGTAGAGGGACGGTTTTCCGGGATCTGGACGTTCTCCGTCGTCTTTCTATTTCTGTTTACTGGGCGGAACCGCAAGCGACCGAGGTCATAATAAGGCCTAAAGTCCAGATTTTCTAGTGCCTTAAAGGAGCGGTTAAAACATTCGCAGTGTTCTAATCAAAAGCAGGCGGGGGAACAAACGTATGTTCATTGTTTTCGACTTTAAGCTTTTGATATTCGCAACACGAATCGGGACCCTCTGGGCAGTAGGAATGCTGGGGGTCTTCATCCGTCGAAATCAAGTGATAATAAGTTGCCCCCAAGGCTTCATCTCTTCACTTGAGTTTTCATTTCTCATAATTGTTAACCCATAATATGTACTGAGCTTTATCATTAACTTATTAGTTAATGAAAGACTCTTGACTTTTGTGCCCTCAGCATGCAATGCATACTTTTTCGATTTGCGTTTTTTTTTCTGTATTACTTCTTCCCCTTTATATTTTCTTTTTTACTTTAGCCTCTTTTTCTTCTACTGCAACTTGTTTTCTGGCTTTTCGTATCCGTGTAAGTGCTTTCTTTGCTTCTTTGACACGACTATACATACGCCTTTTTTACGCAGTGAAACGCTCTCACTTTTTTGGATCACTGAATTGCCTTGTAAATATCAGTTTCTAATAAATTTTTGCAGGTCTTTGAATCGCCGTCATCATTGTATTTCTTATATTTTACACCGAACCTTTCGACTGATCGTTTAAACATTTCTATGACGCCATCAACCTCCATTTTACCTGAACTACCTTCATAATTTGCCATACATTCGTCTATGTGATCTTTATACCATTCGAAATACTCATGTGTTTCTTCTTTGCCTATCCACTTTTCACATGCTTTACACAACTTCAATTTTACAATTACATCTCTAACTTTATTAGCATACCTTCCAATCAAAGAAACGATTCCTAGAAGCGAGAGCTTCGTTAGTTCGTCGTTCCCAGTTAATTTTATTAGTTGGGTATTCGTGGCGAGGAACGTATTATTAGGCTTTCCTAGTTGTATGTTCAGATTTAATGCTGGAATGTAAGGTGATGAGAGAGAAGTGGAGTAGCTATCATGGGCGCGTATGGTGATATCATCGCTAGTTAAGGTACTTGTAAATGTAAAATTCCGGAATTATTTAATTCCCAAATTCGGGTAGTGCCATTACAGATTTCATTTCCGAAAGCTTTTTTGGGAAACACGAAAATCCATAGATTCGAATTGGTTGTTTGAATCCAATACCTTTTTGGGCTTACCGCCCATATTTTGCAGGTTTCGGGGATAACTTCTGGATTTCTAGATAATTCGACCTCGCAATGGGGTTGATTTAGAAGGGTGCTGTAGAGTGGGTGGTTTTGCTTACATAGCAGGTTATCAACTGAAGTGCTTTTGCAAAGGGCCATCCCTCTTTCGGATAAATGATAATAGTGTTCCCTGTTTAAATCGATGGCCAAATATTCGGAAGCGGGTTCTAGGAAGGCGAAGTTTTTCCCATATGGGGTGGGAACGGGGATTACCTTAAATAATTGGTAGATGTCGTTGTTTAACAAGGGGAATTGTAATTCGAGAATGAGTTCCGACTTTATTAATCGTCCCTTGAACGACGCTAGATGAAAGAAATCGATCATATCGTGTTTCTGTATGGCAGAAGGCAGTTTCACTCCATCTGGTAGGTGTCGCTGTATGAGATCTATCTGGTCATCGATCTGTTCCAGCGTTAAAATGCTGGGATTGAAATGATCTACCTTCAGATCGGACAAGATGTCTAGATAATTCGATTGTAGATTCTCATACTGCATTAATTGTAGGGCGATTCCGGTCGCCATTGAATTTAAAGTCGTGCTGATGTGATGGTGTGTCTGTGAGGCTCGAGCTTAATGCAGCTTTTTATTTGACTTATCTCCGTTTGGAGGGTATCTGTTCGAAGTTGTGATTCTAGAGCAGAAAGTTGATGAATTTTTATTCCCTTTTCAATTATAGAAGATTGATTTTTCAACATTGCTAATAAGTGTTTCTCGTCGTTTCTTACTTTGGCGATTTGCCTGTCGTATTTGTCTGCATCGTCTTCGTTTAGTACCCCGATGAGAGGTTTCGAAATTATTCCGATAAAACCTAATAAGGCACCTCTGCGTTGACGCGTACTTGACGCCCGCAACATTTTGTTGTTTTGTACCACTACACTATAGTGGACCTCCTATTGCCTTAGGTTTTTGGTACACTGGTTGACTATCGTGTGATCACTTTTGGGATCGTAACTGATATGGCTGCACAACTTACTTATTTCACCTTTTAGTTTTCCGATGTTAATCTCTTCGGTAAAAAGGTTCGACAGATCTGAATAAACAATCATTTTCCACGTTTGAGTATATAGATGCGTATTTGAAAGGGTTTCGAAATAGATTCCTGGCTGATGGGTGAAAACCTCTATTTCCAATTGTTTGCCCGTTTCTAAGCCCCTTAAGAAGGTTAGGGTAATTAGGGAAATTAGGTTAGCATGCATGATTGTAATATTTGTTACCTGAAATGATAGATATAAGAAAGTGAGTTCGGTGGTCACTCTAAAAAGGCGTTTACTGTTATCTTTAAAAATTTATTAATTTGTGGAAATTAGAAACTTTATTGCGAAAAAAAAATTTCATTTTAATTTGCCAGACAACCAGGAAATGGCGGGGGTATCTTTTTCCCAATAGGAGACCTGGTTGAAGAATAGTATTTAAATCCTTACGTAATTGCGTTTTGGTTTTATTTCAAAATATTTTTCACCGTTGTACATCTAATTGAATTACTATGACAGATAACCAGGTTTTTTAAGTTTTTTTTTTTTTAAATGAATAAGAAGAAAGTTTTACCGAGTGAAGGCTGGCTATTAAAATTTATGGTTCTACTTTCAATCTAAAATAACTTTTTTTCGTTTCTCCCCTTTAGTTTTTTACTCTTTTATAATTATTATTTCTCTCTTTTTTCAGGTTTGTAATTGTGGCCCCTGTTTGGGATCGGAAGATGCCTTCAATTGCGGGCACCGTTCGGGAACGGGAAATACCTTCCCGTAGATTACCGCCTGGGAGTTGGACCAACTGGTAGCTGGCGTGGATGCCGACTATCTACTAAGGGAGAACGCGGCTGCCATGAGACAGGCTCCGGTGCCTACCAGAAGAGATCGTCGGAGGTGCCTCCAGTTAGAACGAGCGGCCAGTTTGCCGCTCCGTCGCTATGGAGATCGCTACCAATGGGCGATCCTAAAAGGGGACGAATTACAAAAGAATAAAAAAAAAATGTTTTGTAGTCCTAAAACTTTGTATGGTTATTTCTTCCTTAAAATAAAAAAAAATTTTAAATAACTCGTTTTTTTTTTCTAAATGTATCTATAAGTAGGGAGGGCAGGGAACTTACTCGGCGGGTAGTTAGTTTGCCCTTTTACTGCCGAGTAGACTTCGAAATTCTCGCATTTTTACGTATTTAGTAATTTTGTAGCTCATCCTTTCCACAAAAAAAATTTCTTTGCAGATTTCAACGGTTTATTGCCTTTATTTCACCTGCCATGATAAAAAAAAAATCAACACTTTTCTGCCTTACGTATTTTAACTTAATTTCCCATGTTTTTTTCCAAAAAAGTACAAATATTATTTTTCCGATGGGAACGTGTCACGGTTGTGTGCATGCTTAATGCAGTGACGTTGGTGGATTTTTTTCTTATGAAAATTTTAACATTTTAGTATGTATTGAGTTTATAATGCATAACTCAATGCTGGCTAGGGAAAATAATAGGATTTTTAAAAGAATGAATTTTTTTTTCATTCTGTATGTTAAATGTAGTGGTTTCGTTTTTACCTTAAAAGAATATATAATATATATTTGGGTAGGATGAAAATATGAAGTTCCCGTATGATGGTTATGTACCTTTTTGATTAGAATGAATTTATTTTTCTTACACATGAATCTTCTGCAACCCCAACCCGGCTCCTGGAAGGGAATGCACGTAGAAATAACCTTTTTCTTATTTTTCTTCGGCCTTCAAATTTAAATTAATTTTTTTCAATTAATTTAATGTAATTTTCAATTTTACCTTCTGTTACAATCTAACTTAAATCTAATTTACCCTATGTGGTCGACCTTGTTGTTTTATTTTATTTTTATTATAATAATCGCCGAAACGTTGAACTGATGTCGGATATGAGTTGCTTCTCCCAAAACAACTTTGATGAAAGCGGCTGATCGCACACCACACAAAATTCACTTGGTATGATTATTTCTTTATTACCTGTTTTAATTTTTTTCTTTTCCACTGAGCTTTTCTGTTCGCCAGCTTAATCACTTCTCATTCTAAATCGGTTTTTGATGCTTCAGTCGAGAGATGATTTTTTCCCATTTTCCCCAGGTAACGGTAGTCGTTGGTTTTATCCGTCGTCGTCGTTGTTGGTTTGTGTTATATTCGTTATTAATATTATATTTTTAACATACAAGGGGACCGCCTACGATGGACCACATCTTCTAACTTAAACCTAACAATCAAACTTAAAAATATTGTGTAATACATCATATTTTCGTAATCTAGACGTTACACTTCATATGTGACGCCAAGCAAGTACAACGCAACGAAACGTATTATTAAAATGTTTCAAATATAAAAACCATCAATAAAAATGATGTGGAAAAGAAGTTCTCAATAGGTCTCACTGTTTCAGCACGAATAATTCATGAAAACTCATAGAAAAATTACAAGAAAAAATGTATCTCTGGCCTCCAACCCACTTGATTGTTGAAAATTTATTACATGTATATCTTCCAATATTGCATTTTTCCCGCTTCTAGTAATCAGTATAGATTTTTATCGATTAATTAACCTAGATCTGTTTTTGAATCAGCTGTTCTCAGATTTGTTTGACCTATATAAATTGGGCTAAGCATGACTTATTGTAAATGCATATTTTACATATTATTATCATAACTATATTTCATTTTGTCATGTTATTGTTTGTTATTTGTTTTCATAACAAATTAACGTTGTCACTTGTTGAAATTTGAACGGCTCAAGAGAAGAAGAAAAAGAAAAAAAAATGGACAATGTTTCCTTGATGAATTACATCTATTTTCCATGTTTTATTTAATGTTTTTGCTGTACTTCTATATGTATATTTTTTTTCTGTATACTATATATGGAATCTCTTGGCTAATATTGCATTTCAATCCTAAATGTTTATTAACAGATCGTCTTACGGCTTATTATGAAGCTTCTTAACTCTTTAATGACGGAACTAAATGTATTTGCTTCATTAGTAGTCTTTTTAATTGTCGTATTAAGCTTTACAGTAATTAGGAACACTGTAGGGTTCGAAGTTAAAAACAAAATATGGTTCTGGGTTTGTTAATCTTTGCAAACTGCCTAATCTGCATTTTCCTGAGACCATTTTCCAGTCTTTGATTCTTTTATGTAATTTGTCTCAAACCGTTATTCTAAATCACCGAGATCGGTCGTAGCCACTTTTTTATCGAAAATTTAATTTTCAATTTCCAAAGCCATGTTCCCACAATCAAACTGCAATATATGTGGTGCGCGTACGCGTAATTTAGTGGCTACCGATCGGTATGTATTTAATAACCCCGCGGCGGTTTTGTGGTTTTGCCCCTGGTGCGCTTCTCGGGCCCGTGCGTGGCATCGATTTTTAGACCAAGTGGAAGTTACCCTGCGTATGTGGGATCTAAATGTGGTTTGGCCATTTCTGGCAAACGTGGAGCGGCCGCCGGCGGGCCGTTTTATACTGTGCGGGACGTGTGACACGTCATCGTACAGTATACATACTTTATGATCCGGTTGAAAGGATCTGTGTTTTAAAGCGCTATTTAGAATATTATAATTAAAAGATACGATTGATTGTTTGTTTGTTTGTTTGTTTGTTAAAAACGTTATTTTAAAATAAGTATATTTTTTTTTTTCATTTCTAAAATTGTTGTTTTGGATGGTTTAAGTTGGATTAAATAAATTTTGTTTAGAGTGCGTGCATTTACGTTTAATTATGAATTAGGATAATAAGGATGATACATAAATAATTATAAGGATACATTGGAGGAGAATTTCTGGTTAAAATATTGGAAAATTAGAATTATTAGCATTTATGCTCCATGGTTCTTCACTAGTTAAGCCTTTAATTACAATAAATAAATTTGGAAGGAAATAAATTTGGAAATAAATACTAGGTATGTATTGATTGATACTGACATTATATCATATGTATATTATATTTATTACAAGTATGAAAAATTAATGAAACTATAAATCAAATTATCTATAACAATGTCGTACGGTATATTTGTGAGAATGATAATGATTTTGTGTATGCAGAAAGAATTCATCTGAAGGTGATTGAAAAGTTATCTTAAATTTTTCGTTACCTTTTTACTAGTCTTAGTGTTAATATTTAAATACATATATTTCTTGGCTAACATTATTGAGAGAAAAATTTTAGAGGTTACAAGTCCTACTGGATACAAAATATATGGGAACATTTTTGGGAATAAATTGATAAATAACAAAATTGCGGATAATATTTGTAATATTTTAATATTTCCTTCTAAATATTAGTATTTTTACTTAAAACGGATTAGAAAACTATTGTTTTGAATTGACTTTCTCGATTCTGGTCTCCTCTTCATCTTTCTGATAGATTTTTAATCTGTTGTTATGGACCATTTTTAGATTTCGCTCTATTTTAAGCGTAGTGTTAACTGGGTTGTTTACTTTCACTACCTCGTAAGGCCCCAACCAAATTTGGCTAAATTTATTCTGTTTCGTAGGGTTTTTCATTACCACTAATTCGCCTTCTTTAAATTCATGGGCTCTTACATTCATATCATAATAATATTTAGAAATTTCCTTAGATTTTATTATGTTTTTTCTCGCTACTTCATAGCCCTTCTGTAATCTATAGCGAAGGGTATGATAGTAATCTTCGTTATCGTTTAATGGCTCCGGAGATCGCTTTCAATTATTTGGCAGATCACAAGTAAATCCGCACAGACATTGCATTAGTGTTAGCTTGGTAGCACTATGAACGCAATTGTTATGTACATAGGCGGCTTGTGTTAGCCATTTATCCCATATTAGTGTTTTGTTTCCCTGGCTTATATTCAATTTCATAATCATATTCAGATAGTTTGTGGTGAAATCGTATGAGTCGGGACGTGGGGTCTTTAACATTAAATACACCCTTAAGGGGTCTGTGATCTGTGTATATTATAAATTTTCTGCCAAGTAAGTAACTTCGAAAATTTTTCATTGCCCACACTATCGCTAATAATTCTTTCTCTATAGTTGAATAATTTCTATCCGCCTTATATAGCCTTCTGCTAGCGTATGCTATAGGTTTATCGTGACCAACAGTTCCTTGTGATAAAACTTCGCCTAGTGCTTCACTGCTGGCGTACGTTGTTAAAATAAAAAGTTTTTCGAAATCTGGATACATTAATATGGGAGGAGTTAGAAGGGCATTTTTTAAGGTTTGAAATGCTTGGCTGCACTGATCCGTCCACAAGAATTGTTCTCCTTTCCTTAGGAGCCTATTAATTGGTGCGGCTATTGTCGAAAAATCAGGAATGAATTTCCTATAGTAATTTATTAATCCCAAAAATGATTGTACTTGTCTCAGTGTTCGTGGAACGGGAAAATTTCTAACGCACTCTGTATTATCACTCTGTATATTACCTCTTTGCGTAAAAAGTTACACTTGTGTGTCTGTAATTTTAACCTAGAGGTGTACTGAAAGCAGTTTCCGGTCTATCTTTCGGATTCACCAAAACTTGATGATAACCGCTGTTGCATCCTTTGCAGTGCATTTATTGAGTTCTCTAAAATCTACTACGACCCGATATCTTTTCTCACCATCACTGCCCAGTTTTTCGGTACTACCAATAATGGGGCATTCCACGGACTTTTACTATACTTCTCTACCTCGTTTACAATAAATTTCTTCTGAACTTCCAGCAAACGAAACATTTTTCTATTTATTGGAGGTTGGTCAGTTTTTATTGGTATGTCATGCATTAAGACGTCTGTACTGTTAATATATCACCTTCCATATGAAATAAATCATTAAATTCAACGCAAAGGTTCCCGTATGAAGTTATCAAAATAAGTTCACCGGTAGACACAGTGATCAAGGTGAAACACAAGTTTAGGAAATTTCATAATAATAGACTAAAATCGTTTTACAGTTATCCATCAGAACGCCGTATCTTACCTACTAAAATTAGACCTAAATTCAATAAGTAACCAATGACGCTATAGTTCAGTCCTAGTTTAACAATTAAAAAATTGGTCTAATTTAGTTAGTCACCTACAGATATCTAGCTGGCATATTTAATGTGATAAATAAACATTAAGTATAGTATATGATGGTCTTTAAAACGAAGGGCAGAAAATATCTAATAGTAGACTGGAACGTATAAAATTTATAATTGCAGAGTTAGATATATACCACATTTACCTCATACGTTCTTTAATAAAATAATACTATTATACCAATATACTAAAAACCCTGTACAGTCGACATTTTTCTTGGTGCAAACATGCATTATAAAGCTATTTTTCAGTAACAGTTAGAATAATAGCCGAGGTAATAACTAATGTAATATTTCGAAATATACTATTACCAGCGTACACATCAATAAGTTTAACAATATTATCAATACGGAAATTATAAATTATAGGTCATAAAATATTAAAATATTTATTAATTTCAATATTAATATTCTAAAATATAAATTATTATATTCTAAAATATTAATTATTATATTTATTAAGATAATAGATAAAAATGCTTATTTTCCTATAAGTATTTTCATATTATAATAGATAATTTTATTCCATCGCTGTAGAAATACAATAGTAATATTGGAAATTCCCAAATAGTAATTTTATTAATTAATAACAGATTTATAAATCAGTCATATTAGCTAAATAATAAGAAGAAGCACCCTAATTATATATAAGGCTTAAGTTTGGAAGCAATAATAGTAGGGATTAGATTTTTTTTTATTAGACTTAGATTTTATTATTGTAGTATTATCTTTTTCAATTACTAGACAACCCTAAGTTATCCGACTTAGACTGGATAAATATATGGTTGGGAAAAGCAAAGAGTTGATAAGATCTAACTAGGCCGAAGGAAAGAGAATTACTGGAACTAGGGAAACATTTTTCTTTTTCAAAATAAACACCCAATTAAGAGGGATTGTAAATAGTTATATTTTCCAAAATTATTACACATTTTTTATCAACTTTTATCAATTTTTTATTACTAATTTTTTATTAATTTATTGAAATCATTTTATCAATTAAAAAGCTTTTTTTAGTTTTTAGTTTTTTAATAACATTTCAGGCACAAACAATTTCAAATTCATAACATTCTATTGGATTCGAATCAGTTAAATTGCAATTTAAAATTAAAATAAAAATAAAAAAATCCAAATTTCTTACTCCAACGTAAGATCGATCACCACCTTTAATACACTTTCTTCGGTTAATTATATTTACACTTTATTCATATTTACAATTTATAATCAAAGTTAAAAGTTATTTAATGACCATTCTCGGTCAGAGCTAATTACTTAATCCTAATAACTTATTTTCTAAAATCTGAAAAGTCCAGAAAGTATTGCGATTAATGATTATGTCGATATCATTAATCGCAATCATTTTAAAATATTCCCAGACTGTGCAATCATTTTTCATTCATTTTTATAATTTAAATACAATATATTAATGTAACATTTCCATATTAATGGAGAATATTATATTTCTCACCTAAAAAACCAACGATGAGGCTATTATTTTATTATCATATAATATTTATATGATTCTATGAAATCGTCGTCGCGACTCTGGCGCATTTGGGATACCACATTACCCGTGGATGTCCAACTAGCCACTGAACCTGACGATGACGTCAGGTCAATTATTTCCATTACCTCTCGATCTAACACTGGGGACGACGGCAGGTCGATCGTTTCCAATTCCATTACCTCTCGTTCTAACACTGGGGACGATGTCAGGTCGATCGTTTCCATTTCCGTTACCGGTCGTGGCGTGATTGGGCTATAATCGGGTAATAGCCCATTCGAGGCCACCATCGCAACATTCGGAGGTGATGCCCAATTATACCACCAACCCGACGAGAACGTCAGATCAACCATAGTAACCTGGTTTGATCGACCATCCGGCATTTCGGGCTGGGGGGCGACCGAGCCAAGTACTTTGTCCCAAAAAACGGAGGACCCCATACGTATATATTCAGATAACACGAACCGTTCTAAATCCGACCCCGCATAGGAGGCCGATTCGCCCAAATGAAGTTCGTGGGAGCCGTTGATTAAGAGATCCTAAAATAAAGAAGAAAAGGAAAATAAATTAGTATAATACACTTACCAATGATTATCCTAGATTATTCTACAACCCAAATCTTAGTTGTACTGCAATCCGTCATGTCATATTCACCAACATACAATATTGGTAAAATAGACGATTAACCAATCTACCCACCGTAAGATGGCGGGCAAAATAGCGATTGCAAGATAGGAAAAATTTCTTTTTGAAATAAACTCACCTGAGAGTAGACGGTAGTATCCAGTCTCCCGGACGTTTGAACATCCGACGGACGATGCTCCTATAAATAAAAACATATGAGTCCATCGGTTGGGTCAACAATTCTAAATTAAAATTACCTCGGGAACCTCACTCGCTAACTGAGCCAACCAATTCTGGATCCATCCAAATTCAGGGTTATCCTGGTTAGGCTAAAATAAAAATACTAACTCACTCAGGCAAAATCGGTTGAAAAATTGGAAATAAAACTCACTATTGTATTATTCAGTAATTTCTTGTGAATAGACAAAGTTCCACCAACAAAAAAAAATTATATACTTAACAAAATCGCAAAAGGCTTAAAAATTTTAAATTTTATTAGCAAACTTGGCCGACCACTTTGAAGAAATTGATATTAATAATTAGGCTAATGAAATTTCTTCTTTAAATAAATTCAATCACCTGAAATTCGCAAACATAATTAACGGAACGGGTTCCCGAATTTCACTTACAAAATAAATTAATAAATAGTAAGCAAAAATCAAAAGAAAATGCAACAGGGCCGGCCAATATTAAATATAAGAATTAAGTTGACTGATAAAATAAGTGCACACAGTAACTCGATAGATTTTTAGACCGGTGCTTGACTTTGACTCAGACTTTGAGTTTGTAGATTTCCCTTCCAATGAATTAAAACAATACAGGTTTACAATTTAGGTGGACGAATTATTTGGATGAAAATACCATTTAACAATGTTATGTCCCTGTTAAACGATTGCTTAAATTCACCACCTCTATCTAGCCAGGTTTTCAAGCGACACCTACTGCTAAATAGGTGAAACAGTAAATTTACGTTAAATTATTGTTTTGGGGAAACGCATAACAGAGATATATAAGCCTTGAAAATATTTCCAACTTAACTTACAGTAAATTTTAACTAACAAGTAAACGATATAAATTATTGTAATGTTGACTCTACCCTAAACCAATGAATTAAGGAAGCGTGTTCAAATAATTATTAAATGATTAACATAAAACAATATAACAATATTATGTAAATAATTATAATAATAGCTAACTGAAAACAAAAACTCATAGATAAGTTAACTAGATATTTAGATAGATAATTATATTGTCATAATTAAGTAATGAAGAAAAGTTTTTAAACATAACGGCGCTAAATTAGCTCTTTTATTTTATCACAGATCTGCTGAAAGTCAGACTTGCGATAAAATTTGAGCAATTATACCCTGCATTTCAAAACAAAATTATAAAGGGTTTAAACATATTTAATTAAAACAGCAAAAATGAGTAGAATAACGATGATAGTATACTCAGGACTAAGCGTCGTGTTAGCGCAGCAGTATACGCTAGAGAAGATCAACCCTACACCGGCGTTATTCGAAGGTCTGGGGTTTACCTATTTTTATAACGATAAATGGACGATATTAACAGGGCTGAGATTGAATGACTACAACGAGTTCATCAGCAGCACCAAAGAATGTTGGACAGCCATATGAGAATTATGCGACCTCATAGGGAGAACCGAAGGCGATTATAATAAGCGATGTCAAATAAGTCTGGGGGAATTGAACAATACAATACAAGCAATAGTAGATAACGGGGATGAACTGAACAACTTATATTTAAAACACCGTGCTAAGCGATCACCACTCAATTTTATCGGAGGCTTCTATTAATGGACATTCGGTTTGATGGATTCCCAGGATGCCGAAAAAGTATATAACGGTCTGGAAAATTTGTAAAGCGGCGAAAACCAAACTTACGAGCTAATGCGACAACATATATCCGTAATCAAGTCAAATTTCGACACTTTCAGCGAACCGCTATTAAACGTAACTAAAGATGTTGACGCACTGGGCGAAAAGATTAACGAGTTGATCGATGAATTACAACAGGGTTTATCAGATTTCGCAACCGACTTAGGGAATGTACGATTGGAAATTCACGTAAATGAACTTTTCCGTTTCCTGAATCTACGTTTAGCCGGAGTTGAACGGCAGCAACTGAAACAATTAGCAGTTATTGATGAAGTGTTCCTTCACCGACTTCACCCAGCATTACTCGGAACTGAAGAAATAAAAATCTTATTCAGACAAATCCAGCAAAAACATACGTTACCTGAACCATTTTTGGAATTTACAAATTTAATGCGTATAAGTAGAACAGCAGCTTTTCCGGGTTAAGAAGTATTGCTAATCCAAATAGTAATACCCTTACCCGAACCCGAAATTTATTCAATGTTCAAACTATACCGATTGCCTGAACGAGTGAGCGATTTATACAGCGTAACGATAAAAACGGAGGATGAGATTATAGCCGAAGATGCGGAGGTAACAAAATTTATAACCCTCAGTACAACCGAATACAGAAACTGCCAAAAGTTAAACGTGAATGAGAAGACGGAAATAAGAATATGCCAACATCCCGGAAAGGTATCGAATAGTATGGGAGGAAGCTGTATAGTACAGTTGCTCCTCCACACTCAGGCAAACTATCAAGCCTGCAAAACCGTAGTGAGCACCACCCAACCCGATTTACTTATAAAGATGGAAACACCAAATTTATGGTTTTTTCAAACGTATGGGATGCAGAACGTTGTATTAACATGTACTGGAACGACAGACATCGTAACCTTGGAGGGTACAGGGTTTCTAAATATTACCAAACCCTGTGACATAAGCACGATGCAGTTAAAAATTCCGTACCAGCGAACGTATCGATCAAAAATAACCCTTCGCCAGCCGACTATGCGAAATACCGAAGAGATAGGTTTCCGAAGGATAGGAAAGCCATCCAAAGAATTGAGGGGCCGCAAAATTTCACATTACCCAGTTACACATCCAAGACCCTGAACAATTGGATGCGAAAATACCCCGCAGAAGAAAAATCGATCACCGATTTGGACAAAGCTTGGACAAAGGCGAACGAAGACAGAAATAGAAATCAACATCAAAATTTCATAAATGAGGCGCAAAGTTATATTAGTGGATCAATGGGTATCTGCATAATTGCATTATTGGCATAATCCTCCGTTGACTTATTTAAATAAATAAATAAAATAGCAGTTAATCTCACTAACGCCATACCAGAGACGCCCCATACGGAACAAATAGCAGTTCGAGGAAAGCAAAAGGTCACCCCAAACGTAAAGAACCCCGAGACGAAGAAGCGAATATAGCAGCATGTAGCGAGTCACAGTTAACCGAGTGGGAACTTACATAAGGAGATCGGTAGTTTAGTTATATACAATATATTAATCCATAGGTATAGGATATAATAATTCCCCCCTCCTTAGAATTTCCTATTTAACATTGTATTGGTAAATTGAAAACAACCATTAATTTTAATTGGTTGTCCATTTAATTTTAATTACCACACCTTCCCAATTCCAAAGTCCAATCCCCACTACATCCCCACTTCCCAGAAATCCCCACTCCAAAATTGTCCCACTCAGCCAGTGCAAAGTCCACTGGCTGAGTCAGCAGAAATAGGGCTATAAAAAGGGGCCCATTGAGACTCCAGGAATAAGTTTAATTTTACCAGTGTTGATAAATGTGTACCCAAGTGGGAAAATTAGTGAGTGTAATAGTTTAAGTAATACAAAGTACTCTAAGTGAAAGTACTTTAATTATTTTTAATGAAAATGTAAAACAAAGTACTCTAAGTGAAAGTACTTTAGTTATGTTAATGGTAATTTATAAATATGGTGAAATAAAGTGCTCTAAGTACTTTATTTATTTTAATGTAATATAAAGTATTCCAAGCGAAGTGCTTTATATAATTTCATGGTGTAAATATAAATTGTTAAAAGAAACGTTCATACCAAATAAAAGGACATGAATTACAACCAGGTTGTTTCAATAACAGTCAACCCTATCGGCCCGTCGCCGAGACACAGTTCTGTTAACCTGTAGACCTCCACCTTACATCTACCGGAGGTCACAACAATCCCAACAAAATATATTTACATTTACATTTCAATATTCAAATTACCCTAATCAATCCCAATCCATTATTTTCCAATCTATTAAGTTATAATCGTATTATTTATCAAATCCACTTATCATTGGATTTGATCAATGAATAAAACGATTATTATATAAAACCAGGCGGTTTCGATCATAATGTGGTGGAATATTTCTTATTATGTATAAGTATATAATAACTTGTATACCACATTGTGTTCGGCCGTAAAATAAAATTGCACAGTTGTTATTATTATATAATTTAACAACTGGCGATTTAATTGCTTATTTTCTTTTGAATGAAAATAAGGAAACTTATTTAAGATTGATGATTTTTTATATTTTTGTTTTTTAGCAACAATTTTATTGTTGTTTAAATAATTCTATTCCATTTTTCCTTCCTAAAAATGACGGTATATAAACTCACAGCATAGCCCCAGTCGTGTACTATTCACTTTTAAGCCAGTAGGCAATGTTGTGATCTGAGTGGCGGACTTGCGCCACATAGACACGAACCCTCTCATACGAATGATACAAAGTCCATGAAATGACTTTGAGTTGACACAAAGTCAAAAATAAGTGAACTTGAACCTTCTCGGTAAAGACCCCCGCAACATAGTTGCATTTGTTTAAAGTAAATTATTTAAAATACGGGCAACGCATTTGAAATTAAAATAAACAAATTGGGCTTGAACGGAAAAACGATATCAAATAACAAAGTATGGAAAAATATATTCCCATAC
>JANTOP010010861.1:0-15364 GCA_027564815.1 Symmerus nobilis | reverse complement strand
TAAAAATGATACGTAAAAGAACTTCTCAATAGGCCTCATTGTTTCGGCACGAAAAATTCATGAAAACTCATAAAAAAGGCCATTAAAAATGGACCTCTGCCCTTAATGCAACAATTCACAAATAATTAAAATTAACAAACATGAGTTATAACAATAATGAAAAATTCTTTATATTGTTAAATATGAAATTCATTATAAATTAAACCAGAAATAATACATCCTCAATTTTTTTATAACTTTATAATATATTAGAGAATATAAAAACATAAAAAAAATTAAAAAATGAATTTCGTAAAAACATATTTCATTTAAATTTTTTTCAGTGTTGTTTTTGTGCCACCCCCCTTTTTTTTGTAAAATGCTCTGTATTTTCCCTTTCTAAAACACCCTCGATCATTAAAATCGGACGGGTAGTTTTTATTCTCCATA
This sequence comes from Symmerus nobilis, assembly GCA_027564815.1. Classification (NCBI taxonomy): domain Eukaryota; kingdom Metazoa; phylum Arthropoda; class Insecta; order Diptera; family Mycetophilidae; genus Symmerus; species Symmerus nobilis. Next base: position 14,935 of record JANTOP010010861.1, on the reverse strand, counting down.
TTTTACAATCTTGCTATGTTTTCATATTCTGCCAATTTTTGCCAAATTATGACGTCACATTTCTCGGAAACTGTGCGTCAGAAAAAAAACGTGTTATGTCGTATTTTGTATTTCATAAGAATAAAATTTTGTTATTATATAACAAAAAGTAAAAAAAAATTAGTCACTTCCGAGCTCGAAATATAATAGCGAAAAAATGTGTCTTCACATGGGATGACGGCCTTAACGATAATACTATGCGCCAAAATTAAAAAATATCCCTGTAGTCCGCTAAACACGAAAATGGCAATAAAAAATTATTCTACGAATGGCTATAAAGATTTTGTCTAAAATGTATAGAATTTCGAGGTATGAAATTTTTTTAAATTTTTCAGAGGTAGTCTCACATATTTGAACATATCTCGAGTTAGAACAGATCGGTATGGTTAATTAATAATAAATCAAATTAACGGTAATTAAATTATCTACAAAATCTTTTCATTAACTTTGTAAATCGGCTCAGTAGTTTTTGCACAATTGCAAAAAAAAAAAATTGGGAGAAGTAAATTTTTGCTCTCAAAGTTTAAGTCGAAAATTCACTAAATCGACTAGAAAGTATCGAAAAAGCCAAAATATTTTGAATTGAAAATTTGAAAGGAAATATTTTGGTAGAGAATTTAATCTACTTATAAAAAATGTATGACCATGAGAAATGTTTTATTGTTATGGAAATAGGAAAATTTTATAAAATTTCGGTAATACATATTACGAAAAATGGAATATATTTTCGAAAATAAAGATTGGAATGGAAAAATTGTTTAGAATGCAACAATTTAACCTTAATTACTAGCTGTTTAATAGTACCTAATAGGGTTGTGTATTAAGTGATTTATGTAATAGAAACTGTAAATCTAAAGTGTCGATTCAAAAATAATTCAATATAAGTGACACTAACACTTGATTTACATAAGAATATCTTAATGAAGTAAACCTGCGTACATACAAGTTTATATACATTTAGTTAGAATTGATAGAATTTATTTTATTTTTGCCTCGTAAAATTTCTTTTACGGGCATTGATTTCTAATAACTATCAACTTATTACCAATAATAAACAATATTTTATTGACTTTACTTATCAGCTTATTCAAATGGTAATAAGACGCAGTAATTTATACCGTGGTTAGACTATTATTTGTTCGGGAATAGATGAAAGTAGTGGGTAATTTAAAATTATATTTATCCGGTAAAATGCAATTAATATTTGCAATCTTCCATGAAATGAACAAAAGTTCAGCTGATTGCCATAAAAACAACTATTCACTTTATTAAGAGTATAGGGACGGATCTTCAAAATTTATTATTATTTACGATATTACCGTAAATTTTAATAGCGGTCTATAATTAAAATAGACAACAATTTTAAACGAATTATGAATGTAAGTAAAGTATACTACAAACTTTTGATTATTTATTTAATAAAAATAACTAGCAAGAGAGAAAGTGTCGTCCTTGTATTATAATTACCAATTAAATTTGCATATAATATAGCATTCCAGTATCTTGATTCATCAAGGTTAAATATGAGTGGTAAGTGAATGTGTTGGTACTGCGGATACACTTGTACCTTAACGAACCTAAAGAATTACAACGGAAACCATAGAATTTTTATTATCTAATAAATTTTAATTTTATTAATAGGTAAATAAAACATGGAATGATCAAAACAATAAAAATAATAAATTCCATACATTCTAAGATTAAGATTCTCTTAATATATATTTTTATAATCATAACGATTATTGTGACTTCACTAATTCTCGAGTTTTTGGGAAAACAGTTATTAATCCACTTAATAGCAAGCAATTCTGAATACATTGACATAAATTTGTATTGTTCTTGCCTAATTAAAATTTTTCCGTAAAAACTCTTTTCATTTTCTAGGTCAGGCGAAATTATAATTATGAAATGACAGTTAATTACCATCTAATGACCATTCATTAAATCATCTTCGTTTTATTGTTCTGATGTTATAATTAATTTTGTCTAAAATTCACTTGTTCCTCTTTCCCGAATAAAGTACTAGTATACATAAAATATTCAGAGGCCTCTATTTAATTAAGGTAATAGATTGTTTCATAATCGTTAAAATATTTATGTACGGCAAGCACCCGCTGGTATTAAATACGAATAAATAATTCATTTTATAATATTATCCAAACAAATATTAAGTTATTTTTAGCTCGTAATATTTGGACTTATTAATTATTTTATGTGTGTATTATTAAATTTGCCTTCATATAATGGAAATTTCTTCAATTCTTTAATTTTTTAATTACATTGTCTTGCAGTGCTTATATCATACTTTTCATTATAATTTCAGCGAGAGTTTAAGTAAGCTTATCTTATAAAGTTAAATGTGAATAAACTTCTGTAATCGCTTTGGATATTTAGTACTTATATATACACTATAATAAAATAAAATTCATGCAATTTCGTTCTTATTATATAAATAGATATTTATATGCATTATGTCCAATTTAATTAATATTATTTAAGATTTTGACATTTTACAGTTGTGAACGACAAATTAATTTGACCGGCTTTAATTAGGTACAGGCACAGAAGCGCCATTAGAGGGGGGGGGGGGGCAGGGGGGGGGGGGAAGTTGTTTATACACTTGTCCGAATACAAACTTTACCTTTCGCAATCTTTGAGGTTCATTCCAAAATTTCCAATTCCAAAATTATATCTAGGCAAGCACGGTTTCAACACCGCTGTACGACCAGAAAAATGTGCATGTTCTGATCCTAATCTATACTACTGATCAGATACGGTGTACCGAATTTGTAAAAACACAAAACGTTGATTTGACAAATTGGTAAAAATACAAAAATGAAATATTTCCGAAAAGTCGAGAAATCTTGCAACGAGAAATTTGAATATTGGACATCGCGACATTTGATTCTAAAATCATGAAAAAAATTTAATGATGCAGAAAGTTTATGAATTAGTTGTGGAGAAATACAAAAATATCAAAACTAAACTTTTCGGACAAAAGCTCTGCAAAAATAAAATGCCTCCCATGAAGTTTTTTTCCGAACTTTATTTTTTCGTTTTAAAATCGACTTTCTATCCAAATAACGATCCATTCACGAAATGTAAAATTTTCACTAAAAAAAGCTTCAAAAATCTCAAAAGCTCATTGAAAGCTTAAAATTAAAATGTGTTTTTATATAATTTGGAACCAAATTTTTATCCAATTCATTACATTTAAATTAAATGTGGAATTTTCGCTGAAAGCTTATTCAAACTTATTAAAAGCGCAACGAAAGCTCTATGTTCCAAATTTAATTTTTTACGTTTAAAAATCTATTTCTTTTATCCAAATAACGGCCCGTGAACCAAATTTCTACATTTTCAAAAATAAAACTTTAATTATCTCAAAAGCTCATTGAAAGTATAATTTTCCACGGAGCTTTTTAACGAGAGTTTCGAACTTCATTTAAGTTTATTTATCGGAAGATAGAATAGATTTGATAATGAATAAAATATTATTTTAATTAAAAGCTTTGGATAAGCTTTTGGAAGTTTCTTAAAGACCATTTTAATTTTCAATGACGTTAAATTATTGGAATGGAAAATAGATTTCAAAACGTAAAAATTTAAAACCGAAATGTAAAATATTCGTCCGGCTTTTAATTTTCCACGTAACTTTTAACGAAAAATTAGACTTCAAATACCACATCACACTGTTCGGGAGAATCCTCATAATCTAAAGTTGATAGAAAAATAGTAAAATGATTCAAAGTTATTAAGTCAAATATTTCTGAGTTACTAATTTGGAGCAATAAAAATTGGTTACAATTTTGTTGATATTTCAGGAGTGCTGAAAGATGTCTGAAAAATTCTTTACATAATCTAACTAATCTGTCTGATCTATCTGTCCGTATAAAATACCAATCTGTGTGGTGTATGGTATTTCGAGAGAATTTGCAATAATTATGGTTTGTGAATTTTAGAAAGATCATTTATGAAATTACCTAATTGGTGATTGCCTTGCATATGATATATTTTATTTGCTGTGAATTTAATAATAATTTTAAATAAAAATATAGAATTTTGATTATATTGCTTATTATTTAATTATTGAAAAATTTAAATTTGTGGAAACCGTACTTTTGTTTATTATTCTCGAGAAAAATATCAAACAGGTTCAAATTCAGATACACCAACCTTAAAATAAGGAAGTTCAGTATTAGCTAATTTGTCATTTTCAATATTAATTTTATCCATTTGTAAAGATATTACAATTCTTAAGAAGTCTTTCTGTTCTATTGAATAAGCAAGAAATATTGAAATGATAAATATATATTGTGTGGGGTCTTAATTTGGACAGTAACTAAAAACATAATACTTTAAAATTGCAGGATTACATTTTATGCAATAAAATTGGCTATTTATGAACATACTTATATATATGGTATTGTATATATATATATATATAAATATTTGATTCGAAAATACAATGAAAATGTTAAATATTAAAATTATTCATTTGGGTTTCCGTCTTAACCAGTTATTATAAGAATTATAAAAATTAATCGAGAATGCATAAATAGCACATAACATTAAGAGATATAAAAGATGTACAGGAATCTGATGACAATTATTTATCATATAAGATGCTGATACCTCTTCATTAAACCTCTTGAAAATAAATTTATAGTTTTGTCATAAAAGAAATTAAAAGTCCCATCGTGTCTAGAAGCTTGGATTAACGGTGAACTATGATTATCCTTGATGAACAAACCAACTTATTTTGCTCTTAAATTATGCAATATATTAAATGTTATGGATATGAAAGTCGAATAGAATATTTTTAATTTTCTAAAACATGGTCTGTTAGCTGGCTTAATTGAAATATATTTTTTTATTCTTTTCTCGGATGTCCGATTAAATTGTTATTTCTAAATTTAGTTACCTTCTCACTTATAGCAATTACCTCCTACCAGTTTTCATTGAAGACTATTAAATGACATCGATAACGTGTCATTTTATTTTCTGTTAAGTGACTGGAAAGTATTACAAATAACGTTTTATTTTAAAATACTTGTAGCATTTTATTAAATCATTTAATTTTTTTTTTATTATTTAATATTGTATTTTTTATTATTAAATAATTTTTTTTTCTCCTATATGAGCAGTTAAGTCTACAATGATTTTTTAAAATACCCAAGACCGTTTTGTCACAACCATAAGCGTTTGTTGTTGTCAAAAACATTAGGAAAAAAAAAGATTATTATTAGAAAAATCTATTATCCGTTTGGTAAAAGAATTATTATGATAATAATCCATACGTAGATTCTAATTTTATATTGCATTATTTAGTAACTAGCTGGCATAGATATATCTTCTTTTTGTCGTTTAGAAAAAGAAATAACATTCCAATGTACATATGCTATAACTTAAATAGCAACAAATACATAACAAAGGCGGTATGGCCAGATCGTGCAGTTCAAATTGATTTTTTTTCAGAATTTTCTAGTTCGTATGTGAGGATGATACTAACTCGCGAATAATTTGGGTTAGAAAATAATGAAACTGGGTTTAGTTTATGAACAGTTCACATTCAGTCCTATTTGCAATTCATTAACTAAAGAAGAGAGTTTTAATTGTATATAAAAACGATATGTAATAACGTAATATTTTAGATAAATAATGTTGTTTTAATATATCCATCTACCCATTGTGATAGGCTCAAGAAAAAGTTTTTATCTGTAGGAACTATAATAAAACAATCTTCAGTTTAACATCTTTTTAAAATACAGTAAATTAATTATTCATATTTGGAACATTAAGATTTAGACGAAATTTTGCGGATATAATCCATTACTAGATATTGCCTATTATTATCATTTATTCTTTCTAAAATATTGGCTGGCTGGCTGGATGGCTGGCAAAAATATTAATAAACTGATTCTTAGTGAGTTTTCATAATTGATAGTTTACTCCAGAGTAATATTTCTCAAACTGTACTCCGTGGAGCCCCAGGGTTCGTTATTATGTCAAAATGTTCGATGCCCGGTTTCAAATATTCACCAAAATTCAGAGATTGATTTTGGACGAAAATTTCTGAAACGTGATTCGTTTCTTATTTATTTGGCAACAAATCCATGTCATTAAATTTTCCAAGTTTCGAAGAAAATTTTTGGAAAATTCTATTTCAAAAATTTTCGAAAATTAATGATATAATTTAAAGTTATTTTTAAATTATGACTTTGTTAAATAACCCTTTAAGGTTTTTTATCTCATTACCTCTACCAAACCACGCTTTAAGTGAGCTGAACCCGTTAAATGAGTGAGATTTTTAAATCTTAAACTTCCCGGAAAATTATAACCAATTTTCAGGCAAAGTAAATAGCTTAAATAGCGACGTCCCACTTCAACCCCCACCAAAATTCGGGCGTTGATTGTTTTTTAATTTTGATAATTGAATTCTTTTATCCGATGATTAGAAAACAATGCTGCGTCAGTAGATTTTCCAAGTCTGGAAAAAAGTCCTTGGAAAATTCAGTTCGTTATGAAAAAAAAATTACAAGGAAAATCCAATCTTAATATTTGATTAATTAAATCTAAAGTTTAATTAGAAAAGCGTAAAGAAAGCTTTTAGTTTCGAATATAATTTTATACGTTTGAAATCTTTTTTCCAGTTAAATAATTTTCCAAATATAATTTCAGTTAAATGATAATTAAAATTTTCTCTAAAAAGGTCATTTAGAATCCCAAAAGTCCACCGAGACCTTTTGACACAAATTATATTTTGTTTATTGGGAATCAACTTTTCACACGATTAATTAAATTTTAATGAAATTTATAATTTTCCACCAAAAGCTTTTCAAAATCGGAAAAGCTCCAAAAGCTGTAAGTTTTAAATTTAATTTTATACGTCTTGAAACCTGTCTTTCTGCCAAATAATTTTACTAAAACGAAATTTCATATTTTCTCAAAAACCCTTATTTAGAATCGTCAAAGTTTAATGAAAGCTTTCAATACTAATTTTATTTTGTTTGCTTGGAATTTACTTTTCATTCGATTGTACAAATGATTTTTAATTGAATTTGAAATTTTCTCTCAATAGCTTTACAATAACGGAAAAGCTCAGAAAAATCATTAACTTTCAGGTATAATTTTAGACCTATATTAAGCCAAATAAATGAACTGCTACGAAATTTGACATTTTCACCAAAAATTTCCATAAAAATTCACTTAGAGCTTTTAATTAGCTTCATTTCATTTATTTGGAATTTACTTTTTATCGGATTACTGAAATTTAAATCAAATGAGATTTTCCTCCAAAATCGTTTGAAAATCTTTAAAGCTCAAAGTAAGCTTTAAGTTTGGTATGTAGTTTTGTAAGCATTAGTACTTATTTTCCATTTAAATAATTTTGCTATATTGAAATTTCAATTTTTGTAAAGAAAACTCTGTTCAATTTCTCCAAGTTTGTCGAAAGCTTTTAAACAAAATATCATATTATGTATTCGGAGTATACGTTTCATCGGATTAATAAAATTAGAGACGATTCTTAAAATGTCCTCCAAAAGCTTTTGAAAAACTTGAAAGCGCAATGAAACCTTTGTGTTTCAGACATAATTTTAAAATATGATATGTTGATGTTATATGACATCAGTCAACATCTCGACGTAATTCAAACTTCCCTCAACTTCGTAATATAGATGTAATGTCTTTCTGCCCGTTATTTTCATTATTATTTTTTTACTATTGGATGGTATGTGTGGATTGGTAATACACACTAATATTGTATACTTTTTTTTGAAGATTCTAAATAGATACTAAACATAATCTGTTGTAATATTATAAAAAAAATAGAGTAGAGCGCTAATGGGTAGAAAATCTTATTGATTTTAAATTAAATCAATATCAATTAAACGATTGTTTACCAATTTGATTTGTAACGTTCGCATGATGTACGTTGCATTTATAGATATTTTATTGCTATATTCATTATAATGTCATTTATTGCTATATTCATTCTGAATATCTAATTATAACGGCAAAAATTAAAAAAAAAAATAAAACACAGAGTTACGGACATAATTTCTTATTGAAATTTGTATAAAGAAAGTATCCACTAATACCTATGTTACAATATATGAAAAGAAGTTACTCAAATTTAAGATCCAAATATTTATGTCTTATATAATATTTCCTTTGGGTATTATAGAATATATAGAGCATGTGAACATTATAATTAAATATGTTTAAAACATCATCACAATAGCATTTGACGATGAAAAAGAATAATGATTTGGTTATGCAACATGCATCGAGCAATATAATTCCCAATGGATTCAACTTGCATAATTAGCATACTGTCCATCAAAGAATGAAGGTAAATAATTTAGAACGTATAAGTATCAAGCTGACAAGGTATTTGGATTTTCCAACATTTTTTTCTCAACAATGCCGAGTATAAGACATTGTTGTTAATCTACTCGTATTTCATGGCTAAAAATTAGGCATCTAGTGTCGATATTTTACTTAATTTAAAAGTCGTTATAGGGTTAATTTTCAAATAATGAAAATTATATGGTCCATTATTTTGGCAAAGGTAAGTATGCCTTTTTTAAACTAATTTTTATTTATAGAACTCTTTATTATAAACAAATTAGAAGGAAATTCTTTCCGTACAACCTCGGCTACCACTTTATGACCCTTTGATCATAATTACTCTAGAAAGTTGGAAAACTTTTTAATTCCTCGGGAATCGCTGGCTATAACCTCTACGAAGTCTCTCTTATGGTGATACAGCAATACCATAAAACGATAGAAGAACGAGAATTTCCATTATTGCTGCCAGGGCCGCCGGCAGAGTATTGTCCTGCCCGTGTCCTGCGTCCCCTCCTTTCACAACCTTTTCTATAAAAAAAATATTTTCAATTTTAATTTTCAAGGGATAAAGTTTTTCGAGTGATGATGTGTAAAAGAATTTTTTTGCGTTTTTTTAATCGAAATTGCATTTTTATTATACGTTGGCGTATTCCCAATTTTTTAGGTTTTCAACTATATTTTTCATCTAGATTAGGATCATTTAAAAAAAATTTCAAATTTTCAAAATTAAAGAACCTGAAATAGTCTTGAACGCTCGTCGAAAACTTAAAATTTATAGTTAATTTTATTTATTTTGGAATAACATATTTATTCGATTCATTCAATTTAAATTTAAATAAATTTAAGTACAACCATTTAAAAGTTCAGCTTAAAAGCTCAGCTTTAATATCCGATCTCAATTTTTTACATTTTCAAATCAATTTCCAACTAGATTATTAATCCTGCAACTAATTGCACAAATTTGATATATTTTAGGATTTTATTTCATCTCATTCATTTATTTTTTGTGAAATATGACATTTACGCGGAAAGCTTTGCAATTATTAAAAGCTCAGGGAAGCTGTAAGTTTCAAATTCAAGTAAATAGGTTTTTTAACCTATTCTTCATCTAGATTAGGATCATTTAAGAAAATTTCAAATTTTCCAATATAAAGTAATCCAGAAATCTAGAAAGCTCATCGAAAGCTTAAAATTATAATTTCTTTTCATATATTTTAGAGTTTTGGTTTCACCAAATTCATTTATTTGATCTGAATTATGAAAATTTCACGAAAAAGCTCTACGAATATTTAAAAGCTCAGCGGAAGCTTTTAGTATCGAACTCAATTTTTTAGTTTTGCAAATCTATTTTTCGGTTAGATTAGGATTATTTATTAAAATTTCAAATTTTCTGAGAAATGTGACAGAAGTCTTAAAAGCTCATCGAAAGCTTAAAATTAATTGCTGCACCAAATTTTGATATTTTGCATCAATTAATAGCTTGGTGGGGATGGGGTAACTTTAGTCTAATATATTCCTGCTGGGACTATTTTAAGAAATCGTCTGCATATTCGCAAGTCAACTTTCTTGAGAGAATATTGATTATTTTCTGAATTGATAAATTCCCGAGCGTCGAACGAATTCAATAGACGATATCTACAAAATACGACTCGATCATACTCCCAGCGCTGGTTAGAATTTTAAAATTAATTTCGTCAAAGTCTCTAGGGCAGAGATCGAGTTTAATATATCATTCCACTTAAACCCTGGTACTGCCATCAGACTCAATAAATTTTTCAAATATTTTTTTGAAGAGATTACTTAAATTTTAGAAGTCTAACGTATTTATTGCAATAATATATTTTGGGAAGGCTTTTACCTTTAATCACCCTTTAATTTAAGATTGCATATAACAGTTTTAGGGGGATTTTCTATAACGATAGTGGTCAATAGAAAGATTCATTTATGCATTCATTAGTCAGATGAATTTAAATTCAGTTTGATTTATAAATTTTAATTTAAAATGCTAGTATTGGCGCCCCTTTAGAAAGGCGCCCGTGTGCGGTGAACAACCTCGCTCCTATAGAAGCGGCAGGCCTGATTACTGCACTCTAATCACCGAGAGATATATTATAAATCGTACCTAATTTTAAGAATTAAATTAGATTTGATAGATATATCGGTAATAAACTATAAGAAATCACTGCAGTCAGCCAAACAAACAGCCAAAACAATATGAAGAACAATTAACTTTTTCCAGTATCTTTACGATTCAACGGGTTGATAATATTTCTTAATTTATTTAGCCATAAATATAGATGCATTAGACAGCTATTTATACTCGTATAATGCTTAACTATGCATGATCTTGGATAATCTTACTAACCATACAAACACTTCCGCGTGAAAATGCTGCTCATTGTTTAATTTGTTAATTCGCTATATAATTAAAGAATGAAAATGAAAAATCATACGGGATTAGATTATCAAATCAAAAGAAAAAAGAAGAGATTTGATAAGATGTCTTTTCCCACCTTAAAAGCACTTTTTAACAGAATATATTAGATTTAAGATTTTTGTATTTAACGCGTATGAATTTTATCAGTCAGTAGACATAAAAATCATAATAAGAAATGTGTTTCTTATGTAGCACCCACCTACAATATAATTTAAAAACATACTTTATCTATATTTTAATTCCGGAAAATCTTTATTTTTACTTGTTGTTAATACATATATAAACATATGCATTTAACAATTTCAAAAATATTTATTTGCATTTATTTGCTTAGATGCGAATGCGACTATTTATTTGTTCAAGTGAACGAGTAATTGAAAAAATATGCTAATTTTGTCAAAGAATGGAGCACCGTTTTTTGAAAATGCAATATTAAAATAATTATCTATTTGAATAAATTTCGTACCAAATGCTAGACAACGCTTCTCACGAATGTTAACTATAAAAAACTCGAAACTTCCCAAATTTAAATCTACTTCAATATTAATTCAAAAAATTAAATATTTTCAATATACTGTTACTATGATATGACTGCAAATTCAATATTGGATATCCCGATATACTAACAAAAAAATAATGATCATCTAATGTGATTTTAAAAGATCAAATTGTATAGGTCATTCTATACAAGAACAAGATCGATATAATCATCGTCTTAATAATGTGAATTTATGTTGTAAGCTAACTATAATATTTATAGACAATTCAATGAGGTCATTAATTTCACATGGAAATTGTTTCAAATGTTTTATTTACATTAAAACTATAAAGATGTTGACTTGGATGGGTCGCATTTTATAAAAATCCGGTGAAATTAAAAACAAGTTAAAAACAATTTGTCCTACATTAAAATAACTAACTATATAAATGTATAAATATTTAATCATTTCCACTTTTGTAAAATATTATCATTGCAAAAAAATGAAACTGGTATGCATTATTGCAGAATGCACAAATTGCACATTAAAAATGATTATTAATGCTGATGGTAATATTTAAGCATGACATGTTTATATTAGATACTTTTGTCCTATATTAATCTTTATTGTCCTATATTTTAAATGGTTGCGTTTGCATCTAAAAATGAAAGAAATTTAAATCTAGATTTACCACTAAATTTAAATTGTTGATTCCTACACTTATCGCGTCTTATCATGGGACCAATTTATAATAAGAAAGCGAATTAAAAGATATTTTAATTTCAGTTTTGTAAAAACATTAGAATATTGAAATGAATTTTTCTTTGTTTTAATTTGCATTCTAGAAATTTCATTAAGAAAATGTCGCATATACGATGGGCTATGGGTTTGATGCTCCTGTCGAAATTTATTACTGAAGAATTTACCGCTCACCGAATATTACCTATTAAAAGTACATGAAACTTTGTAACAACACAAATTTTTACATTGTACACTCAATTTGGTAAACGTTCCGGAAAGTATATTTCAATGAGAATGTTCTCATATTAGCATATGGTTATCAATATGGTAAATTCATATATGGAAACCTTGCAAATTTTCATAATGAAACATAAGATTTTAATATGATAGAAGATAGAGATAAATTCAATTTATTTTCCACTTTTGCAAGTTAACCCTCTCTACATTAAAATCCCTAATAATTGATTAAGATAACTCATTTTATATAAAACAATGGGTTTAGTATTTATGCACATCCATTTCAAACGATGCAGTTTAATGCATTTCTTTTTACTTTAGATCGACCTTTTTTACTATTCTGTTTGCCATATTGGGTGTACAAAAATAGAAAACATAAAATAAATCGACAATATTTTTTGTATAATGTTCGTACGAGTACAAATGCATTTATGTCGACTTTAACTGTTGAACGGATCAAATGTGTTCGTTTGCCTACCTATTTGAATTTATTTTATTTATATTTTATAATATAAATAAAATATATGTAATGCAGTTTTGGTATTTTCTACTCGTATATCTAATCCAAAACTAAATATACTAATGATACCCGAGGTACGTCCCTCAATTGCATATTTAACCTACCCATATGCAATTTTATTTAATATTAATATCATATTTTCCACTATGCTACCGAGATTGTGCTGTGTGCTTCTGGGTTCATTTTCCATCTAGTAGATAGATTACGGCTGCTGATGTCTATAGTTAAATTGAAACGATGACTTTTTTCCTATATATAAACGTTTCCTTGCATTCCTACGCTATATACCAGAGGTGGGCAACCTACATACCTATACGGGCAGAGGTGGGTCCGTTCGAATGGTTCAATTGGCCCGCGGGACCATCTGCTAACTCGATTTATATTTTTGTAAAATGAACAAAGTTGTTTGTAATACTAAACCTACGAAATCCAAGAACTATTTTCTAAATATCAGGAAAATGTAAGTTTAAATCAAGAAGATTCAGGATTGACTTGGTTATATATTTCTTATTTTCTATTCCCTATACTTCTTAATTAAAAATTAGAATTATGGAAAATGATCAACTATCTGGGGGAAAAAAATGTAGCCAAATGAGATGAACTTTTCTTAATAAAATTTGGAATTGAAAAATCTCTGACAATTTACAAACAGATTCATAACTGGGAAATAATCAATTTAATTCGGCGAGACGTCTCTATGAATTTCTTAATTATTTCGATAACTTTCCGACTGTTTACCGAATCATTCTGATCTTTCCCTAATTTTACTGACTTTCCCCATTTTTTCAATTATTCTTAAATTTCTAAATTGAATTTCTGAATTTGCGACCGTCTCGTTACTTTTTTTTTGTTAATTTTCGAGATGGCAGAAATAGAGCACGAAATGAAACTCTAGAAACTAACCAAAAATTTGAGTTCAGGGAATTGTGATAGGAAGGATTAAAATTATTGATTAAAATGAATATATTCTAAAAAAGATGTGAATTTTTCCATTTCTTTCGACTTGACTTTCCATTTCCTACTATTCTACGACATTTCTCGGCACTTTTATTCAAATGCCAAATTCCTCTGATTTTTCTGGTCTCTTCGGGACCCAAATGGACCAGGAAAAAATCAGAAAATTCCAGAAATTTGGAATAAAACCCGAAAAGTACCGATAATGAAGAGGAAAGTCATGATAATGTTATCAACAACTCGTTTAAAGTTGATAAAAGTCAGTGAGGAGTAACGAAAATGGGGAAAAGGTTGGAATAGTTGGTAATCAGCAAGGAAAAGTAATAAAGTAAGGTGAGGAAAATTCTGGAGAGATCCAAAGACAGGCATGAAAATATTCATGTTTTCTCGGGACTTTAATTTTAGATGGATTTTTAAATGATTTTCCATCCAAATTTTTCAATTTCAAGGTTTTTCTCAATTTTAATTTTCATAAAATTCAATTGAATGGCAAAATATCAATTTTCAAGAAAACAAAATATTTACTTATAATTCTCATGAATTTGGGAACCATTTGGTAGGTAAACTGAATTTTCCAGAAATTTTCTCCGAAATTTCAAAAATATAAAAATGCAAAATTGTTCTTAAACGAATAATAAAGAAAGTAATTTCTCGTAATTCCAAAAAAATCAACCCCTAAATTTTGACGGGCGGTATGCGCCGAACTTGGATTTTTGTTTACGATTTTTCGCGATCCCTACTAATTTTGCTCCATTTTCCCTACTTTCCCCCGATTTTCCTAAATTTTCCGGAATATTTCAACATGATAGATAAATGATAAATTTAAAATTTAATATACGAATGAAAATATAGGTCTCATCTAATACAAATTTGGATTCCTCTGTTCAAGGCATGAACAAAATATCAAATAATTACGTACATCGGAAGTCGCACTGTAACAAATTGTTTGCGATTACGATAATTATATGTTTTTTATAAATTATGTTGTGTGTTATACTAGTATTGTATATTTATTAACAGATGGCAAGTAATTGAATATGTTTTATTCAATTTTGCAAATATTGTAATTCTTTAGAATATGTTTCGAATAAGCAAATTTATAATTATGTATTTTAATAAGTTACAATTTCCGTATTTCCGTATTATAAACTTGACCTAATTTTAAATGTATTT
>JANTOP010010850.1:0-15364 GCA_027564815.1 Symmerus nobilis | reverse complement strand
GTTTTTAAAGTTTGTGTCTATCATACACATCATAACTTGTTAATTAATATTTTATATTTAATTCTTTTGTTATTATTATTTCATATTTTCTTCTTTAGCAAGAGCACTTTCTTATGTATCAAATATGAAATTAATATTTATTTCATAGCAAAAAAAAATGTTTTACTTCATCTTCTTTTCTAATTATTACAAATAATTAATTACCTCGTCTTGTTTACAAGAGAATTCTAAAATGACACTTTATTTCTACTTATTTAGATTTTTCAAAGCGCAGCGCACGCCTTCTGATATATGGCCTAGCAAGATATTAATTATTTTATTTAATAACTTGGAACCATTTTACTAATTTTTTTAGTAACTTTAGTCAAAAAAAGTGTCGAAATTTAAATAAAATCCGGCATTCTCGTTAAAAGTTTAGCGGAAAATTAAAAGCTCGAAGAAATTTGTACATTTCGGTTTTAAAATCCATACTTTTTAAAATCTATTTTCCATTCCAATAATAATTTACCGTTATTAAAATTTAAAATTGTTTGAAACTAGCTTTAAGAAACCTTCAAAAGCTTATACATAGATTTTAATTAAAATATTATTTTATTCATTATCAAATATATTTTATCTCCCGATAAATAAATTTAAATGCAATCTGAAACTTTCATTAAAAAGTTCTGTTTATTAATTAAAATCTCTACACAAACTTTAATGAATTGAATTCATGAATTCATTGTCTTTGTTTATCCTTTCTTGAAAAATTCATCTATCAGACCTGAAATTTTGCATAAATATACTTTCAATGAGCTTTCGAGATATTTGAAGTTGGAGAAAATTTGAAATTTCGTGAAAGGACCGATATATGGATAGAAAATAGATTTTAAAACGTAAAAAATTAAGTTTAAAAACGTAAGAGCTTTCGTTGGGCTTTCATTAGTTTGCATAAGCTTTCTGCGAAAATTCCATATTTCATTTAAATTTAATGAATGGGATAATAATTCGATTCCAACTTATATAAAAAGACATTTTAATTTTAAGCTTTCAGTGAACTTTCGACATTTTTTGAAGCTTTTTTTGGGAAAATTTGAAATTTCGTTAATGAATCTTTATCTGGATGGAAAATAAATTTTAAAATATAAAAAATAAGCTTCGGAAAAACGAGCTTTCTGGGAGCTTTTAAGTCGTTGCAGAGCTTTTGTAAGGAAAGTTTAATTTTGATATTTTTGTATTTTTCCTGAACTAATTTATAAACTTCCTTCATCATTATATTTTTTTGGATCCGAAGAAAATAATTGGGAAATCCGGATCAAATATCGCGATGTCCGATATTCAAATTTCTCGGTTGGAGCCATTTCGAATTTTTGATTTTTCCTATATAAATCTCAACTTTTTCGAAATATTTCATTTTTGTATTTTTACCTAACTGTCAAAGTAACTTAGGTAAAAATAGGGAATTTCTATTAACTTCAATTTCAATATAAATTAGGTGAGGTTACTAAATACTCATTCGACGTCAATTTCCTTTTCCACCTGAACTAAAAATAGATTCCTCCATTTTGTCTCATTAAGGGTCACCTCTTATATAATATTAACAAATTGTTTCATATTCCGTTCCTCTTTACATATATAACATAAAATGCATAGATAATTCCCAATTACATCAACATCGTATCCCAAACTCTCCTATAAAACCACATAAAAATTAATGAGGATCCTTTTCTAAATAAACTTCTCTAGTCATAAGTTAACTAAATATTATTACCGCATAATAAATATTTACTAAACTGTTTATAATAATAATAAATTCATTTCGTTCTCATTCCATCGTACATGAAAAGAAGGAAAAAAAGCGAAATAGGATGGATACTTAAATGCCCTCAATCTCATTTGTTTTATGTATATTTTTATATTTATATTTATACGATTCCACTGTGTATGTTTAATTTAATATGCGATAATAAAAAAAAGACTATCCAATGAAAAGGATAAATTATACTCGTATTTATACAAAACAATGGTTTAAGGTATATAAGAGGTTATACGAGGATAGAGCGAGGTATATATTACCATTTACCATACCATTTAACCAAGAATAGAAGTAAAGTTATAACCCATTTTGAATGGCACTCTTGATAATCATCATGATAGTTGGACATCTGGGAAATACCGATATCCAATAAAAATTGTTGTCCTTTTTTTGTCGTATCTACCTATATATGCAACGGTGTATCTATCATTCCACATATATAATTATAATAAACTATTCTATTCGATATAAGGATATGTATAATACATGTACAGAGTACGCCCTACACACTCGTCCTTTGAGATATACATATATAAGTTAAGACCATCTAAATAAATTAACTCAGCTATGTAAGCCCATTTGAACTTCACCGTAGAAGGAAAGTCCTATTTGAGAAAAATCTGTCGAAAATCATCAAATTTTCACGCTAATTATGATATCGAAGCAATTTAGTTTCACTGCCAAAATCAGTATGAAATGAAAGGAGAGAGATTTTTCAATAATTTCTTTCTGCTGTTCAAATTATTTTATTTAAAACTTTATCAACTTTAGGTCGTATTATGAGAGGGAAGGAGAGGTGTTACAAAAAAAATCTCGATATCTGGCCAAAAAACAAAATAGACTATCGATATTCGAGCAATATGTAGAATTCTAAGCTCGGATAAGATTTTATGCGATTTGGACTTTATTTTCCATCCTAATAAATTTAAAATCTGTGAAATTCAAGATTTTTTGAAAAAGCATTAAAAAGATTCCAAAATCTCCTCAAAAGTTTTTACTTAACTCAATATGGAATCTAATTTTTTTCCCCAATAGTTAAATTTAAATGAATTCTTAAATTTTCGATTAAAAGCTCTGAGATAAAATCAATAACGCTAAGAGAGCTTTATATTTCGTTTTTAAAGTTATATGTTTTTGAACCAATTTTCTATTCCAATAATTTAACTTCAATAAATCTCCGACTTTTCTGATAAAAGCTAAAGGGAACTTCCAAAAGCTTATAAAAAGCTCCGACTGAAAAAATTATTTTAGTCCTCGTTGAATCTAACTTTTCTCCCGATAACGAAATTTAAATAAAATCCGAAATTTTTGTTAATAACTTCAGTTCCGTGAATAATTAAAAGCTCGAAAAAATATTTACATTTCGGTATTAAAATTTATTCATTTTAAATAAAATCAATTTTCTATTCCAATAATTTAACATCGATAAATTTCCGACTTTTCTGATAAAAGCTAAAGGGAACTTCCAAAAGCTCATAAAAAGCTCCGACTGAAAACATTATTTTAGTCATCGTTGAATCTAACTTCTCCCGATAGCGAAATTTAAATAAAATCCGAAATTTTTGTTAATAAGTTCCGTGAAAAATTAAAAGCTCGAAAAAATGTTTACATTTCGGTATTAAAATTTATACGTTTTAAAATCAATTTTCTATTCCAATAATTTAACGTACTTGAAATTTACAATTTTCGGAAGATAATTTTAAGAAATTTCTAAAAGCTTATCCAAAAGCTTCTAATTAAAATTTTATTTTAATCATTATGACATCTATTTTATCTCATAATAACTATATTTAAATGAAATTAGAATTTTTTGTTAAGCTTTTTAGAGATTAAGAAAGCTTTACATTTCAGATTTAAATAGTGGGAATTTTCTTAAGATATCTATAGAAATCCTGAAAATTTGAATGATCTGTAAAATTAGCAGATCGTTAGGAATTAAGGTATAGATAGGTACAGGTACATCGGAGTTCCTAATAGGTTTTGAGACCCCCGTAATGAATCACTGAAACTGGGCTCACTGAAAATAAGAATTTTTTTCTCGAAATAATCATTTGGAAAGATATGTCCAACTTATAATAAATCATTCCGGGTAAATTTTAAGCATTCCTATGCAATATTTCAAAGTCGTAGGTGCATTTTTGAAAAATGGCCAAAAAAAGACAGTGTATAGTCCATGTTTTCCGCCAAAAATCGAAAATTTTAAAAATTGTATTTTTATCAACTATTGCTTTGGTTCAGATTAACTATTTAAAAATGATTTTAGGCAATTGGACAATTAGCGTAATCCAATTATAATAAGTATCAATATTAAAATTCTTATGTAAATTTCTTCCACCAACTTCCTATTTAAATATCTCAGAAACTTCTGAAGAAACATATAACAAAAGACATATGGGTCCTTCAAGAGTATCTCTGTCTATTAAATCTGTGTAATTTCAGGACTTTAGCGCAAAAACAGCGGAGTTTTTCATAGGTTTAAAAGCCCCCATCATGAATACTGGACTTACTGCAAATAAATATTTTCTCGAAATAATCATTAGGTAAGGTATGTCCAACTTATAGCCAACGTACCGTTAGAAAAGCTTCTGGTCTCTTTTGTAGGAAATAAATAATAATTTCTTACGATCATCTAGTTTTAAGGATCGTTTAAAATGTTTAGACCGCAGAGTTTGTTCAGGAAGGGGGAGTTCAGAGGCATAGCGTACCACCTACAATTTTTATGAATTTTTCTGGGATATTATTAACGGATTTTGTGAGATTTCGCAGATTTCTCTCAAAGTTTTTGACTCTTTCTCCATTTTATTACTATATAATATGTCAGTTATCGACTATTTCTAGACGTTTATAGTTTTTCTCGATTTCGTGCGGTATTTTGCCAACATCCGACTCTTCAAAAATAATTTCCTGACTTGTCCACTTTTTCCCCGTTTTTCTTAACATTCCTATTCATTCATTCATTTCCTATTATTTCCTTATTTTTCACGACATTTTTCTGATTTTTCAGCCCTAAATTCGGGACTTTAGAGAAAAAGTCGAAAAAAAAATTCTTAAAATTTCGAAAAGTGGCTAAAAATGACAAATAAATTCTTGATAAATTTATTCATCATTTTCTTAATTCTTAATTTACTATTATATAATTTCTTATCTATACCTATATATTATATTTATTAACAACATTAATTATTATTTTAATTAAATTGTTTTATATCTATTATTAAATTAAGAATAATTTTCTTAATACTGTAAAATAGATATTTTCCGGGTTTATCCATTATTTTCTTAATTTCAAATGTAAGAAATACAGGTATAAATTGAATTTAACTTTTCTAAATTGTAATCATATCTTCTAGCTTTTATTATAATTAATTTATTTCAAATATAAAATCAAAAATACATAAACTATAACTTGTTTTACTTCAATATTGGTGGAGATTATTGGGGGTTTTCTCGCTGGATGTAGGGCTGCTTAATTTGGAAGAGGTCTTGTTTTGATAATTCCAGCGGGAATGTGAGCCAATCCTTTTCTAGAATGTCTGAATAAATGTCCTTTCCAATATCTGAAGAATCACCGAGTATGGTCTGAAATTAAAGTGGAGTTTGAAATTATATTAACACATTTGTTGACCGGTCACGAGCTAATTCGTGTCTTCATGCCCAACGTTGTTGACCGAAGAATGTAAAAAATGAAGAATTGAAAATTTTAAAAATAATTAAATAATTATTTAATCATTTATATTTTATTTATTTATTATTTTTATTTTAAATTTAATTTAAAATGTTATATTTTTTGTTATAAAATTCCAGCATTTCCATACGGAGAATTTGTAAAAAATTAAGCAAGGAACGGAAGTAAAATTAAAAAAAATTATATTATAAATTTTCGAAATCAAAAATTCGCCAAAAAAATTATTTCCAAATTTTCTCGTCAAATAAATTACTAACAAATTTCCCAATAAAAAATCCATCGACATTTGCCAAAAACCAACAAATTACGAATTTTACAAAATTATTTCGAAATTTTTTAAAAATTAAAGAAAATTGATTAAATCAATTTTATAAAATTTTAAATAAGAATTTCTATTAATTTCCGATTTCTGTTGATTTGGAAAATTCCGAATTTAAAAAAAAACGTCGGGATTTTCGTAAAAAAAATACTTACCTGAAACTTAAAAAGATTTGTTAAAGAAAGGATCAAGATTAAGGGTTTGGATATTCAAAATGGGAAGTATTTTTAAAATTATTAGTAAGTTCAGGGAATGGATAAAATTTATACGAAATCAATTGCATTCGGGACACGTTTCTAATTAATTCTGTTGTAATTATATAAGTAACCGCAGGATATGGTATCTCATAAACAGGATATTAATTTAATAATAACTTTTCATAAGTCTACCTATAAGAGATATTCGACTAAGACCTTTCTGGTATAATTTTGATATATTAATCAATCTTATATATCGTGTTCCCATTGATTGGCTTAATAAAATCTTCAGCCATTCAAATTTTTCTTATAGGTTCCCCATTGTTAATTTCCCAAGTATTCAGAGGATCAAGTATTGCATAAAGTTATTTAACATCTACATTCTATGGCCATCACCGTATATACTTATTTCCATTTATCGTATAATTTATTTTAACATCTTCACTTGCTACAGATCATTTCGATAGATTTTATGGACCATTAAAACAGACGAATGAAATATATTCAAATAAAGTAAAATAAATCTTTTGTATCTAACGATGAATAAGTGACCATCAAAAATGTCTTATAGATTTTATTTGATTTTTTTTTTATTTGGGATGGAAATAAAATAGGTAGAATAATTAGATGAATTACAAGTCTTGTCTAAATTTTTATTTAAAACATTTAAATTAATTAAATAATAAACAGGGAAAAATCTCTGGAAAACATTTGGATATTTTAGTATTTTTCATCAAAAGATTTCGACAAAAATGACCTTTTTCGACCTGATTTGGAACATATAAAACTGTCTGTCGAAAGGCCGCTTATACGTTCATTCAATTATTTCTTATTTTTCTTCATCTTATTTATGAATTTTCATATATAACTAATATAATATAATTTTATATTTTATATTTTACAATCCCATTTATAATTTATAACTTTATTATAGTGTTAGATTGGACTGGAGGATGATGGCTATACCATATACCAGTATATATATATATAAATTACAAGAAACTACACTACAAAATAATAAAATAAAGTAGAGGAATATGTGATAAAGATGAAAGAAGTCAAAATACCAAAATCCTTTCTCAAGTAAGTAAGACTCTTTAAGATGAAGAAACAGGAATATTATATTTTAGATATTCATTAATGTAATTTTAAATGGAAACTGGTAATTGATACAGTTAGTCATTTAGACACGGTTTGAAAATCGGACTGAAACCTATCACGGTATGTTTTTAAGGACCTTACTTTAAAAAAAAAAGGATCCGATTGTAAAGGAAATTATATACTTACTTTAGAAGTTATGATAAAATTTTACCCATTTTTTAAGTCTGATTTTACGATTTTACATATTTTTTCTTAAAAGAAAGTAATTTTACCCTCGTTTAGTTTATGATTTATCAATAATTTAACCGTTTTTTAATTAAACGCAAGGTGTAAAATTACCCGCTTTAGTTTAATTTTCGCAGATTTATGTCGGAAAATAATGGAAAACTTCTTCAACAAATTATTGATATTTAGAAGGTTTGATTTAAATTATTTGTTCGTAAATCAATAAATAATAAATAAATAAATATTTAATTTTAAACAAATTTTAAATTACATAATTTTTCCATTTTCGTGAACTACTTATTCATGAACTTTCAATTTTATAAAATTTAAAAATTTGCCAAATTCCATGAAAATTTCATACTTTAAAGAAATTATTCTATTTCCATGAATTCGAAAAATGATAAAGTAAATTATTTTGAATTTTCTTGTAATTTGCGAATTTTTATTAAATTTTCTGGTTTTCAGGACATTTTGGATTTAGTTACGGGTTTCATTTTCTATTTTTATTTTTGAATTTTGAGCTTTCACCCCACTACTTTCTAGAGAATATATTCTAAATAATAAATATAATAAAATTCTCTCAGCTAATGAAGAAAATTTGGAATTTATTTAAGAATCCTATTTTGTGGAATGATGAATTTCCTGAATAAAAATAATAATGAAATTGCTTAGAGCAGGGATTTTCAATTTTTTCCTGCCTGCGCCCCCTTTTTAGCTGAAAAAATATAGGCGCCCCCCTACCGAAAGTTTAAAAATATTCTCAGTGATATTCCGATAACACTATGCTCCAAAATAAAAAGAAATCCCTGTGATGTGGATGGCATTATACTTTTCTATATACTTTGACGCAAAATGCAAATAAAATTTTTTTTCTGTGAATAGAATTTCGAGATACGAATTTTTGAAAATTTTTCAGAGGTAGTCTCACAAAAAACATATTTTTGAACATATCTCGAGTTAGAATTTATCGATATGGTTTAGTAAGATAATTAAATTACCTACAAATTCTCTCACCAATTTTGTCAATACGCTACAATTGAAGAAAATTACGAAAAGTCATTTTTCATCTCACAATTGAAATCAAAAATTCACTAAATCGATGAGAAAAATTATCGAGAAGGTAAAAAAAAATACTCAGTTTAGCACTTTTTGATGTGGTACAATTGCTAAAATAATGGAAAAATTTGAAATTACGTGAAATAACTGTCAACTTTGAAGTAAGCTTTCAATAAGCTTTCGAGACTTTTGAAATTTATTTTGGAAAAATGTGAAACTTTATTAAGGAATTGTTATCAGGATAGAAAAGAGATTTTAGGACATACAAAATTAGGTTCGAGACTTAAAGATTTTTAGAGCTTATAATGGTTTCGGAAAGCTTTTAGCAAAAATTTTAAATTTAATAAACCGTATAAAAATTGGATTTGAAATTATATTAAAATGAAATTTAAATTTTGAGCTTTCAATAAGCTTTCGAGACTTTAGAAGTTTTCATTAAGGGATCGTTATCTGGATAAAAAATCAATTTTGAGACGTACAAATTTATGTTTGGAACTTAAAACTTTCATTAAGCTTAAAATTGTGAAATTTTGGGAAAGTTTCTGTGCAAAATTTTCATATATCATTTGCATTTAATGAATCGGATTATAATTTTATCCCAAATTATATAAAATGAAATTTTAATTTTAAGCTTTCAAGGAGCTTATCGAACTTTTCAAACTATTTTTGTGAAATTCCTTATTTCAATAAAATTTTTCATAAAAATCTCTTGGTTAATTAATTAAAAATAAATTGACGGTTATTAGATTCGATAAGATTTTTTCCTAGAAATTCTATGAAAATATTGAACAAAAATCGATAGAATTTATTGAATGTCTTACTATTCTTACCTCCTGTACTTACAATTAGTCAATTTAATTGTAAATTCGGGGGTTTTTCTTGAAAAGAAGCTGTTTTTCTGTTGTACTTTTCTATCGACCCCTAAATAATCAGAGAATATATTCTAAATTCTTAATTCCAAATATAGTAAGATTCTTCAATTTTTCAATAGAATTTCTGGAAATTTAAGTATTTTAATAAACGATCAGGAAAATTAAGTAAAATCGAAGGTCTGTCGATTTTTTTCAAAAAATAAATAGAACTCGAAGGATTGATTTAAATAATTGAAATTAGAAATAATTTGGCTTCTTAAAAATTCATTGAAACGTCGGTTGATTTAATCGAGTTTCTTACAATTTAATTTTTGGTGGGCTGAAAAAAATATATGTTGTTAGGGGATCCATTGATATTTTAGTCTTGATAGATCACCCAAGTTATCTCCGTTCTAAATCCATCTTATAATTTTGAAATTTTAAATTTTCTGAAAAATTACAGGTGCTCTCCTGAAAAGTAGCTGTTTTTCTGTTGTACAGTAAATTTCTATCGGCCCCTATAAAATCAGGGGGGTTTATTTTTTAAAAAGAGGTTGTTTTACAATTACTATTGTTTTTCATTAATTAGATTATTTAATTCTTCAATAAAATCCTCAGACGGTCAGGGAAATTATATAAAATCGAAGGTTTGCGTCGATTTTTTCCAAAAAAAATCTCAAAAGGTTGATTTTTTCAACAAAAAAAAAAAACAAACTCCTTTCGTTAATTACTTGAAAATAATTTGGCTCATTATATTAGAAAACTTCTGCAATTTTTTTTTTAGAAATAGATTGAAAATTCGGGCGGTTTTTCGAGTTTTTACAATTCGATTTTTGACGAAATTTTAAAAATATATGTTGTTAGGGGACCTCCTGATCTTATAGTCTTGATAGATCACCCAAGTCATCCTCTTTTTGAATCCGTTTCAAAATTTTCAAATTAAAAAGGGTTTTCTTGAAAAATAGCTATTTTTTTTGTTCTACCTATCTATCGACCTATAAAATTAGGAGGTTTCAAATAATTTGTTTTACAATTTCCTAACAATACCTTTAGGTTTAATACTACATTATTAGATTTAAATCCCGTACATTATTTGAATAATTTTGAATATTTTCGAGACGATTTTAGAGACATACCTGTTTGATATTCAATAAAATATCAAATTGGAAGGAATTATTTAAAAAAAAAAATTCAAACAACAGAAAATAACGAGTACATGAGAGAAAAATCCCATTTATTGCCCTGGCTGTAATAAAATGTTTAAAATTCCATCTCTGTATATCTGTATATTTCATATCTAACCCATTGTACCAGTGACGATACAGAAAAGAGGCCGAAAAATTATTAGAAATCAAAAAATTAAGTAGAAAATAAAAGCAGACGACGATAACCCAACCTTTCAATGAATACCTCTGACATAATTCATCAGAAAATTCGTGATAATTAGGGTTTTACATAACACATCTTAAGTAGGAACTAATTTAATTCCATCTTATTTTTTTTTAACTATAAAAAATGAATCAGTTCCCAAAAGATTTCGTTTCTTAAAATTTTAAAAGAAATATTTCCGGTAATATTCTGGGAAATTTTATTGAGTTTATATTAACCTAACCGCTTAATTTACAAATTTTCTCTAAAAATATGGAAGGATGAACATATATATAATTTAGGGAAGAACTTTTTGGTGATGGAAGTGGTATAAAATTGTCTAATTTAAAATCACGTTCGTCTCTCAGAGATCTTTCACTTTTTTCGATTCCCTCTCGTCTACTGATTGATTATCGTTCGAACTTCTACCGCTCTTTCGACGTTTCTTTTGTTGGGCCGCCATCGCTAATCCGATTCCGTACAAAACAATAAAGTAAATGTATCCTAGATGATAGACCGATCTAAAAAAAATTATGAATTAAAATCAGGGGAATCATTTAATTTCAATTCAACAAACGAACCCGTAATAGTACCAAATCTTATCCAATGTCATCAATTGAAAAGCGATTCCTAAATAAGAGAACGCAAAGAATTTCGATATCCAAAAGAAGATATCAATAATTCGTCGTTTCATCCCTTCCGCTTCTTTTCGATATAATTTATGATGTAAGTCTTCGATTGGGAGATAAACAGGCGCACCTAATATACAGAAATAATAACCGGGATAAACACCATGCCATAGAGCCGATACCAATAGGGTCACCAATGTACGGTACGCTTTACTAGGGAAACGTTTATAAACGTTAACCGCCAACCAATATTGAACGCACATATTCCAACTTTTCAATGCCTCTCGAAATGTCCAACACGTGTCCGTTGTGTACGCATCAACGTTACGAATGGTTTCGAAATCATATCGATACTTGCTCGGGGTTCTGGAAAATTTAAGATTCAAAATTTAAATAATGATTGATGACCGTTCCTCTTACTTTTCCATTTCTTTGTATTCCTTTCTTGGTCCACAACCCGAAGCTGGATCACTATCGATCGGATACGCTCCAAAACCGGCCATCGTACAAACACATTCACTTAATGTGATCCCAATATAGATTCTCATCCGGAAATTGGTGAAAACCGGCCAAACGTACATTAATCGATAAAAAATCGATCGATCTTCATAGAATTCCGTACTTAATGCATACTAAATTTAAAAAAAAATAACGATTTAAATAGAAATTAATTTAATGATAAAGCAATTTACTTCGAACGGCCAAATATAACTGATCGATAGGTAAACGAAAGCAAATAACGGTACCCATTGAAGTTTGTTTTTCGTTGCTTGACTACAATCAGCGTAATCCTTGAACGGTAATCGGAAGTAGTCTAAATACGTCCGGTAACGATAGTACGGACCTAAAATGAGATTTTATGATATTCACATTAATTCCGGGGATAATTAAATTCATTTAACCGGTCAAAATTCCAACATAATTGAAACAGTAATGAAACACATCACTCAAGGTGACTTTTATCGTTTCCCGTTCATAATCAGTTGCTTTATCCGATTCCTTCTTAACAATCCGTTCGCATTCATTCAGTTCGAATCCGAGTCCGATAACCTTAAGTGTTAAAATCATTTGGATCATATTTGTATGTCCCGGTGGTAGTGGTATACCGAACAGATAACACAACCGAAAGAAAAATAGGTAGCCGAACATGAATGCGAAACAGACGAGGTGACATTGTCTGAAATAACGAATTTATTATTCACCCCACCGGTTCCAAAGGTCATTGATTTATTCTGGTTTCTGAAATTTTGAAATAAAACCCCGTTCGTTTACCTTCGATTTATATTCGTTACGATTAAACCACCGATTAAAACCGATACAAATGTATGAAGTGCATGGAAACCGGATACAATGATAACAATCAGAAGGCCGAAAGCAGTTCCAATCAATTTCTTCTGTTCGGGATCGGTGATGCCCCGATACGATTTACCAAATGCAATTCCCAGAAATAGTAACGTTACGTAAATTATATCGTCCCAATTCATTATTTAATTAAATTATGTAATCGATCGGATTCGGTTGGATTTAAAGTTCTTCTTATCACGATCACGCAACAATCAACCACTCAACCAGTAAATAAAAAGGGAATTAAAATGTAAATAAATAAATATTGGAGAAATGCAAAAATTCCAATTCAATTTTTTTTTGTTTGTTTACGTTTTAAGAAATGGTTTGCTCATCAACGTCAATTTGGTGTTTTGAATTTTGTGAGTGCGTGATTTGATCTAAGGCCAAAGATACATTTCTGCGTTGCGTTGAATTCTGCGATGCGATGAGTTCAATGATGGCAGACGTGATATATATAATGCGCTGCGCTTGTCACATATATTTTTATTAAATTAAAATAATTTATAAATAATTTAATTTTCATATAATTTAATTTAATTATTTAATAATTCAATTTTTTGGACACTCCACAATTTTCTGGCATTTAAGTCAACTAATCCCTATTTTCATTACTTACTTGCTTACTATTCATTAATTTACGTCAACATTATGAACCTGCACTAGGATTTAGCAGCATAACGTACATCCCTTCAGAGAAAGTACCGAGAGCGGAGCTTTCAAGTTCAATGGTTCTCTTTGTTTCGTTTAAAAGCATTTTTTGTAATTTTTTGAGTTATCAGCTGATTTTATGAAAGATGTTTTAATCCACTGATCGTCATAGCTGATGTTTAATTTGTTAAAATTATTTAAACAAAAATAAAAATCGGTTATTCGGTTCGTCGAGAAATTTAATTTTAAATCTATTTTATATTTGTTATTATTGTTTTATTTAATTTTAGTTTGTTATTTGACAATTACGGTAATTGAGCAATAGACGGTAAAATCGACAATTAATTCTCAGTTAATAAATTAAATAAATTCATACAAATTATAATGAAAATACTTAAACGTACGTGGGTCAATTTAAATTTACTCAAACTTGTATTACTTTTCAGGTTTTCAGTCTCTTAATTAGTCTCTTAAAACAAATGGGTTGGTTAATTTTCCCATGTAACTAATGTGAACAACTTTATAATTTTGCACCATTATTTCAGATACTAGTAGCAGTCTTTAAGAAAAATCTCTTAGAACATAACCTCACAATTCTCTCTTGAGTAAAATTAAGTAACGAAACATATGACTGAGAGTATTAATGAGGCAAATATAAATTGTCTGTATGATTGTGGTTAAGGTATGATTAAGAGATCGAAAAAATCTCTGGGCGTGTGCAAAATCGCACCGCTGTCTACACATTGCAGAACAAATAGAATATAAATCTACTTTTACGCTAAATTATAACGCAGCGCTCTGTATATACCTGCCTTTCGGGATGGGGAGGGGGAGAGGGGATTGACTAAGTACTCAGTTTCATAAGATGTTTTTATTTTATTCTCGTATATATTTTGTAGACGCACAAAAAGTCCCCATATGATCCACTTTTTATGATTTTTAACGCGCGTGTTCGCCGCGTTTGCGTTAAAAAAGTCTAATGAAAGCTCCCTTCGTTTGAGTGATTTTTCACTTTCAAGTTGCCTTTTTCCGTGCGTGAATAAAAAATTCAGCCATGTTAAGGTGGGTCCAGATTTGAATGCGCATACGTTGAGTGGGTACGAATATACATAAATATCCTAGTGTAGACTACCCATTCGGTACCTTCTCAGCGTATACTTTATGGTGCGTCGAATGTCTTGAGCGCACATGGCCCGAGCCTAATGAGATGGATAATTGAAGGCATATGTGCGAAAACGGAGAATTCGTATTGATACAGTATTGACGCGATTTAATTTATGGTTTTCCGCGCGAGTGAGATAAATGTTTGTTTTGTTTTATAAATGGTTTTGCTTGTCAATTGAGTCTATTATTTATATTTCTTTTAATTATTTATTGGTGATTTCTACTAAAAATCGCTTTCATTTACCATTATGGAATGGTTAACTCAAAAATATTTGCAATTAGTCGATCAGTTCGAGAAGTAGCAACAGGAATAGCTTCACTGAATTGCGTATTATTTCTCATTATTTTAAGCCCAATTGCATTCAAGAGAAATTGAAAGTCCTCGGATGATATACCCACACAGTTTTGGAAGTGTACTGTTCCATCGTCTTGACGTATGGCTTGCAATAAATTAGTCCCGTTATAATTTATTTGTGAATGATACAATGAACTATTCCACCATCGCCTTTTAGTTTCTTATTTCAATAATTTTTGCAATTATGCAAAACTTCTGACATATTATTAATTAATTATTAATTCTTCCGACATATTTGTGCGAACGATTGTTTAGCGAATTGAGAACACACGCACACTAGAAATTCAATTTATCCCATATATCATCACACGAACGCACATGAAATGAGCACGCACGCATATCCTATGTTTTTTAAAATCTGGACCTACCTTTGTGAAAGGCAAATTAGATGCCCGCATTTCTTCAGTTGTGGTTATTTTTGTGCTGCATGCAATAAATCACGCGTACTTTTGATGAGTAGCGTGATTAAGCTAAATTCACACGGAGGGTTTTTTACACGCGCGGCCCTTCAAAAATCACGCGCAACACAAAAACCCCCATGTGATCTAATTTTTCATGATTTTAAACGCGCGTGTTGGCCGCGTTTGCGTTAAAAAAGTCTAATGAAAAACCCCTTCGTTTGAA
>JANTOP010010839.1:0-15365 GCA_027564815.1 Symmerus nobilis | reverse complement strand
ATTTTCTAAACTAGCATCTATTACTGACATTGTATTGATTGTTGGGGATTTTAATCTGCCCAACATCACGTGGATGGGTAGATGAGGACAATTGTAATACTTTACATCCTATAAATATTAGGTCATCAGATCTATACTAATTAAATAATGTTGTAGATTTTCATGGACGAATATTGGATTATGCCTGGGTATCTGATGTGGATAATATTAGTATCTCGAAATGCGATGATGTATTGTCTAAGGTTGACTTGTTTCACATACCAATTGAAATAAAGCTTAACACAAATATCGATGATGCGCTACCAGTTATGCCCCAAAGTGGGGTTGATTGTAAAAAAAGCGGACCTTTTAGGTCTAAGTCAGCATTTAGACACAATACTTTCGTCTTCAAGCGAAAATTCTGTTTCAGTTTACTATAACTCTCGGAAGTTCCTGTGCAGGTTCTTCTGCAATTTTTTAATATTAAATCTAATTCCTGGCGTGTTCCTGTAACCACTGCGTCCTCAAATGGGCCTATTGTGGCAACCCGATGTGTACTAATTGAGTCTAGTCAGCTTTATGCTGGCTATGAAGTGCAGGCTTTGCCCTAGTGATAGTTTAACGATATCAGTCGGCTCCGTGTGTTATTGCTCGAAGTATCGTAATCGTTTTGACTCCAACCCATCACATTCGCAATGGATATGTTCGGCCGTTTCCTCTTCATCTCCACAGATGGATTGTAGGGGTGTTTTTTCAAGTTACGGTGTCCCGTTCGTGAGATTTAGGTATTCTTTCGTTCTTTTGATAGAGTGCGTGACAATAAATCGTTCTGATATCATTCTGCTCGCCGAACATTTTGATAGAATGGTTTCGGCCCATGAAAGAACAATCCCGAACCCAAATTGGCTAGGAGATCGGCTTTTTTTATTGTCTTCAATTCCTACATGCCCGGTACCCAGATTGGTTCAACCTTGTTGAATTAGCTTAGATCATCTAGGGCCTTCAGACAGTTTTGAACCAGTTTAAAGTCGATTTGGTGTGACTGTAGTGCTGCTTGGTTGTCAGAAAAAATTACAATTTCCTTGTTCTTGTATTTCCTACTGATGCTTTCTCGTAAACAGAATTTTATACCGTCCCAGAGCTCTAGCGAACTGAGACTTAGGTTTTTTCCCCGTATATTCCGGCATCTACTCCTACGTTTGTCTTAGAACCATTTGTATACCAGATTATGTCTTCCATTCCGAGCCTAGACCCCTATTCCGACCAATCCAATCGGCTTGGGATTCGTATTTTGAAGCGTTTATTAACGTGAAATGCCGTTAGAGTTTTATTACTCGGCATCCCCAAAACTGGGTGCATCCCAACTATATCAAAGATTTTTGAGTGACCTATATGTTAGTTGGGACCCCCATCCCTTGACATTATTCTGTATCCCGCCAATCTAACCTCCCCTTCCCTTTAAGACGTAGCCTATCTATGCCGCTTCCTTGGTCGTGTATCCAGAGTGCCCTGGAATGCGTTCACCGGCATCCCGCCGGCTACTAATAAAACTCTACTCGCGTTATAGGTCACTACAGCCCCCACGTTTCGCCCAATACAGGGTGCTCATCTATCAAGCCGCTAGATGACATTCTAGCAGTTGTTGGTGTCTTTATCGGGAGGCTCACGAACCCGTGGTACCAATTTTCCAGGTGTGGTGGACCATAACTTGTGCCTTAATTTCATAACCATCAACTGATCGCTCCATCTTATTTGGCGTGCAATTATCATTTTGCTCTTCCAATCCTGCATTTTGGGGAAAGTACACTGCTGTAAATTTTCCTGTATGCTGCAATAAACTACAGGTGTCAGGGTGATAAAGGGAGGGGGAGGTGGAACTGACTGACCCGAAATGCCTTCTTAATACCCACATTTTGACCCGCAGCCAAAAAAGAATTGCCAACGTCTGCTTAGATGTTTTCAGCTCAAGATCTTTCTGATCGTAATAATTATCATATATGGCGGAACTTTTGAGCCTATTTCCGATCATGAGTGGCATACAAAGTTTTACCGGAAACCGCCATTTTGGATTTTTAGTACTCAACGTAAACGAATATAACTCTGTAAGGAGATGGGAGAGGAAGTTGTTATAGAAGTCAAAAACGGACTGTTAAAAATGGGGCTATACGATAAGTAGACTTTTGAAACGGTAAATGTACACCCTTTGGTCAGCCAAAATAATAAAAGAGACGCTTCCATTAGGGGAAAGAAAACGATTATTTTAATTATAATAATTTTATTGATATATTAACGATTTTTCTGGACCATTCCTATTCCCGATGCTTAACATTTCGTCATTCTTTGTAATGATAAATAAATCAGAATCCTGACGTCCATAAATTCCATTCCAAATTATCGCGAATGACTGAAATATAAATTAAAATTAATCGTTATTTGTTTTTGTGGAAAATTGTGTCTGGGCATGCCAATTTATTTTCGCAGAAAACATTAAGTAAAACTTTTATTTTTCCTTTCAAGAGATTATAGGAATTGTGTCACGGCCGATCATCGATAGTCAATTCGTTTGAAGATAAACAGAGAATGAAATTAATTTCCATTGATTTTCTAAAACTTACAAATAATTACAATTACCCGTCACCGGTTACGCAATCCATAGTTCAACGATGTTCGAAATTACGTGGTAAATTGACCACATTTTACGTTTCCCATAAATTAATCTCTTATTTACTTCGATTTATAAATAGATAATCAATTTTTTTTGTTACCTTTGAGTCCATCTATCTAGAAAATAATATTTAAATATTCATTAGCTTTCATAATATTGTTGTGTAGGATTTTTTTTTTTGTTTGTTTTGGTCAGGGCTTGTTTATAAAAAAAATTAACCGGTTTAATAAATTAATTAATTATGCAAAAGGTGCGACGAAAAAAGACTCTTTCTCGCAACAAAACAATTAATTGAAATCATTGTCGCGAGTCCATTCCGTTATTTAAATTATTTCTTATTCATCTCGACGAAAATTTCGATTTCGGAAATTTTCCAATCAATTTCCGGAAAATAAAATCGAATTTAAAAATCATTTAATTTTAATTAGTCGATAATTATCGTTAATAGAGAAAAATAATCTGGCAAATCTGTTTGTTTACTTACTCGCGTGGCTCGTCAATTATCTAGAAATTAGCATTTCCACCAAAAAATAAAAATAAAATTCCGAAATGGAAATCTCCCAACATTTTTCGCCCATTAAACTGTAAATTAATTTGCACGCAATCTTTTTTTTTTGTCCCCCCGTATCTAGATAATGAGTTATAATTATGGAAAAATTGTGCGAGTTATCAATCTGACAAAAAAAAATAATAAATTAAATAAACAAAGAATTTTTGTTATCAAATATACCGAAAGGAGGGATTAAATCTTAATTATTATCTTTGAATTATAACTTAACCCCCGCTGTCCACATGTCAGTGTGTTTGTTATTATGTAATTGCTATTTTATTGATTATACAAAAATAAATGAATATTTTGGATTAACTTACATAGTTTTCTAAATAAATCAATAAATTTTCTAATAAAAGAAAAACCTAGGTAATGGTACCGTTTGTCTCTGAGAAAATATAAGGAATCTAATAATAAAATTAATTAATTCATAATTATTTAAGGGACAAGTGGTAACTAGTCAGTCGATGGGTTTATATTAAATAAGATTTAGTGAGCTTAAGGTATTAATTGAATTAAGATATCATTGAAAGTATATCCGCATTAATTAAATTTTAATTTCAAATTTACACTTCCCACTTGACTTTACATTTCATATGTTGAAGAATTTGTTCACATAAAAATTCAGAATAATTTATTGGGAGATACGACAAACACCCCTTAGTTTAAAAACGATGTAAAATCACGTAGTTAGTTAGAGAAATTAACATCCAACTTTGCATTCGTTGAGTTCTTAATTTTAATTCGATAAAAGAAAAGGTAGAGGGAAGTAAAATTTCATCAGAATTTGTATTATTCAAAGTATTTTTAAATCAATCCTGGTGAATCCCTATTATTCGTTGGGCTAATTTAAATTTTCCATCGTTGACCATGTTTTCAGAGCGGTTTTCCGCGTTTCCGAAATTTCATAACAATTCAAAATTTTCAAAAATTTCAAAAATTTGAAAAAAATTCTATGTTGTGAGAAATTTGAAAAATTTTGGATTTTTGAAATTCCGAAAAAGTCCAAAATTTGTTCAATAAAAAAAAATTCGAATTTTCCAAAATCCAAAATTTCCACAAATTAATATTTTATTAAGTAATAGTAAGTATTAATTAATATTTTGAGAAAAACATGTGCGCTTTGACTACAATGCTGAAGTGAAACTTCTTTTGGACAATTTAATTAAATTCGTGTTTCGTTTTTGGGTCGGATTTTGGTAAGAAAAAAATTCTGGGTTAACCTCTAAGAGAGAGAAATTGTTTGGGTCCGAACGGTTTTTGGATCACCCTGTAAGAAAAAAATTTCGGGTCATCCTGCAAGAGAGAAAAAATTTTTTAAGTAAAAAATGTCCAAATGGTTTTTGGGTCAGCCTGTAAGAGAAAATTTTTGGGTCGCGCTTTAAGAATACAAATTTCGGGTCACCCTGTATAAAATAAAATTTTGGGTCACCCTGTAAAAGCCTAAAATTTTCTTTAGAATTTTTTGGGTCACCCTGTAAGAGAAAAAAATGTGGGTCGCCCTGTAAGAAAAAAATTTTCGGTCACCCTGTAAAAAAAAAATTATCGAGTAAACAATTTTAAGGTTATCCTGTAAAAGAAAATCGAAATTGTCAATTCTGACTGTTGATCATCCCGAAAGACCCCCGATAAAATCGTAAGGGTTTATTTTTCCGGTAAATTTCCAATACAATATCTGTCCCTTATTTATCAATTAATAAACCCTTATAATTCAATTTTCCGAGTTGCGAACAAAATTGTCTGGAAAATCAGATTTTCTTCGAGGCCGCTAGTAGAAGAAAATTTATGAAATCCAACATTTGGTTTTTAAATTCTCAATTTTCCCAGAAATTCCATTTTATTGAAATAAAATAATTAGTTCAATTTTTCACTCTAAAATCCCATTGAATATCAAGTGGAAAATGAAGATAAACGTGTACGAAGCGAAACTGAATGCGGAATTTGAATGATGAGCAAAATCAAAGTTCCGGTGGCAATAAATTTTCCGACCCGAAGGTCGATGTAATTTATTTTCAGGACGAAATTTGTCACCTACTAAATACCGATAGTTAAGTAATTTGTATTAATTAATTAATTATTAAAATTTATAAAATTTAATAATTTTTAAACCCATTTTATTTGTACCCATTTTCATCTAGAAAGTAAAACAAGAATTTGATCTGAAGGAATCCGGTTTCGGGGATTTTTTTTTTGGCTATAAATTCTGAAAATGAAAAACATTTTAACAAAGCCGGGGAACTAGATTATATATTTGACCCGCTGTGAACTGAAACATATTCACTGATAAGGGATTGCGCAAAATTTTAAATGAAATAAAAACTAGTTTGTTTTGAACTAAATAAATAGAATTTTTATTTAAAAATAATTAAATCTGGTAAAATCCGCTGTGAACTAACGATTATATTCGACGTGGAATAAGGGCGCTTTGATGGAAAAGGAATTATTATTTTTGATCCCAACTTGTAACGACGAAATGATAAGAATTATAAATAGAATCGGAACCGGAGTATTATTTTGAATGAAATCAAAGGTTATAGAGAGCGTCTTTAAAATATTACAAAGAATTATTATTTATCTGCTTTTAAAAAGAAAAAACCAGTTTCAACTGGATGAGGTGGTTATCAAATTCTTGGGGATTTATTTTTGCTGGAAAATCACTCTTTCGGAAAATATCTACGTAAATGAGATAATTAAAGAAGAAACTGGTATAAAAGGCAAGTTAAAAAGTAGAAAAGATAATGGAAAAATTGCGAAATCACCGACAGAGATTGGGCATACGTAAATGGCCTGCCGGTCATTCCGTTTATCTGGTTCACGCAGTACAGAATGTCAGATCAAATCATCTATTTTATATGATTTTCTTTTAACGGGTAATTTTAAAATTAAATAAATAATAATTTGAAAAAAAAAATCCCCGTAAAATAATTCATTTCATCTATTTTAGATCTGGGATATGAGATGCTGCGGAACCAAATTTCGAATCCAAAGGACGGACATTAAAATTAATTACCAAATTACCAACAAAATTACATAATAAATTCATTTTTTTACCAAATTAAAATTTCATACAACAAAATTATTGATTAAATGAGAGCTTTTGTTGTAAGTTAATTTATCATTTTTTCGATATAAAATAAAAACAACAAAAAAGAGTGGATTGGCGTCGTGGCATTGAATATTCGGCGTAGTGGAAATTTTCTGTTTTTGTTCCTTTTTAATTTGACTGTTAGTTTTATTTCGTCTTTTTATTTTGGAAGTGAATCCAACCCAATTGAACAGGGGGATTCACCGATTGGAAAAAAATTAAAAATTGAAAATTAACCGATATTTAAAGGTATACCGGGATCGAATATAATCCCAGATTGTCGAATCTAATATATTTCATCTGAAAACACCCTGTACCTAAATTTTAATTTAATGTAAAATGAGAAGTCTTAATTTGGTAACAAAAATAAAAAATACAACAAAAGATTAGAAAACGCAATAAAATGGATATTTGAAAAATATTTAAAGAAAAACAGAATTTCTTGAGGAGGCGAAGCGGCTAAATAAATAATAAACAATTTATCTAAATACCGATAATTATTATTGAAAGAAAAATAATAACAAAATATGAACCGGTGGTATTAAATGTTAAATTATTTTTAATTCCAATTTTATTGCGCTTTTCGCTGTGCAATTTTTCATATTATTTTTACGCGGCCTCAAATCGATCAATATGAAAACATCGTTAAGGTCAAAGCAAATGAATTGTGTTGAGAATTTATTTATTTATTATCGTTACACAATTTGAGATGTTTATTTTCGTTCAAATTGAATATTCGGGGAAGTAGAAATAAATATTAAAAATATTATTGAGAAATTATGAGATCCATGAATCTTAAAAGTTTGACTTGAAATTGAATTTTTTAAAAAATCCAATAATTTCTATAGATTGGAACGAATAATTTCTTATTATAATAATAGCTTCATTTCATTAGAAAATTATCGAAGAAGTTCTGAAGAAATACAGAATTTTCTATTTTATTTTTGTAACAATTAATCCCCGAATTTTAGTGGGTCCACATATCGGGAATGGGAATTTTAGTGGGTCGGACATATTTATTATAAATTGTCAGAAAATTGTCTATGATATCCGGAAAATTGTAAAATTTAAAATATTCAGTTACGATCCATTTATGATTGATGACTTATTCCAGCTAATAAATAAAAATCTTAAGGGGTTATT
This sequence comes from Symmerus nobilis, assembly GCA_027564815.1. Classification (NCBI taxonomy): domain Eukaryota; kingdom Metazoa; phylum Arthropoda; class Insecta; order Diptera; family Mycetophilidae; genus Symmerus; species Symmerus nobilis. The sequence continues at coordinate 7,943 of JANTOP010010839.1, read as the reverse complement.
GAAATATAATGTAAATGGTCCGAATTGAGTCGAGAGAAGTATAAAATGAGATTCGAATTTGGAAGCAGTCGAGAGATGGAAATACTTGGAAAAAGTAAATAAATGATCACGAAATCTTTCCTGAATATTCACGGATTTTTTCTGAATTTTTCCGGGACTTGTTGATCTGATTTATCCAACTCTCGCCTGACCTTTCTCCCTGACTTTTCATAATTTTTCAGATTATTTCCGTCTCGTGTACAATTTTCGGGTCATTTATAGCCTTTCCTCAATTTGTTGGAATTTTCTAGGTTTCTTCACTTATTCTGCAATTTTTTTCTGGTTTTTATTCAGCTATCCGTTCCTCAAAATTAGTTAAACTCAAGTTCCTCGGGTAATTAATTATTATTCAAATATATTTTGACAAAAAAACGCTTAATTTCCTCTGTATTTCCTGACTATTTGCTAGGTTTTCCTGCATTTTTTTCGATTTTTTGTCAAACATTTTAGTTAATTTCATTCCGATTTTGCAGACTTGAACGAATTTCTGCATATTTCTCGTTTTATCCAAACTTTCCTGCAGTTTTCTCGGTTTTTTAAAATTTGTACGACTTCCCGACTATTGCTGATATTTGTTTCTACGAATTTGGCCCAATGATTCGAAATTTTATTTTTATTTTTAGACATCTTTGGACTTCTAACTTTTCTGAGTTTTTTTTCTATAAAAATTCTCCTATTTTCGGCATTAACCCCTTTTGGATCAACAGGAAAAACATTTTGGAAATTTTGTAAAATTTTTGCAAATTTTTAATTTTGGAAAATTCGGATTTTTTTTTTAATGAACAAATTTGGGATTTTTTTGGATTTGAAAAATTGAAATTTTTCTGAAAAAAGAATTTTTCCAAGATATTTTCAAATTTCTACAAATTTTGAAAATTTAAATAAAAATTGGAGTTTTTATGAAATTGGGGAATTTAAAGAAATTTATTAAGTATTGAAATTATGAACATTTCGGAATCATTATGAAATTTCACAAATGGAACGCAGAAAACCGCTCAGAAAACATTGTCGACCCCGGGAATTATTAATTAGCCCATTTCTGATGAAATGTTACTTCCCCTCCCTTCTCTTTTATGGAATTAAGAACTCAACGAATACGTCGACATCGTGACCGTGCATTTAGGACATTGCGACTTTGATCCGGATTTCCTGTAATTTTCTTTGGATTCAAAAAAATGTAATAATGCAGAAAGTTTATAAATTAGTTGAAGAAAAATACAAAAATATCAAAACTAAACTTATCGCACAAATGCTAATGGAAAAACTTTAAGCTCCCAGGAAGCTTAATTTTCCGAACATGATTTTTTACGTGTGAAAAACTGTGTTCTATCCAAATAACGATCCTTTAACAAAATTTTAAATTTTTCCAAAAAAAAGCTTCAAGAATCTCGAAAGCTCATTGAATGCCTACAATTAAAATGTAATTTTATATAATTTGAAATCTGATTTTTATTCGATCTTAAAATGTAAATAAAATATGAAATTTTGGTAAAAAGCTTTCTCAGCTCAATGTAAGCTCAAAGAAAGCTTTAAGTTTTAAAATTAATTTTTACGTTTTAAAATCTATTTTCTATCCAGATATTGGTCCTTTCATATGATTTCAAATTTTCCCAAGAAAACGATTCAAAAATCTCGAAAACTCATTGAATGCAATTTTTCAAGAAAGAGCTAACAAGGACAATGAGTGCCGTCATGACAATTTGCCTTAAATTCAATTCAACTTATTAAAGCTTTTGTAGAGGTTTTAATTTTCTCCAGAACAATTTAACGAATGTTTTTCCGATTTCATTTATATTTAATTATTAGGAGAAAAATTAGATTCCATACTGCCTAAAATAATATTTTAATTAAAGCTTTCGATGAGCTTTTGAAATGTTCTTAAAGCTTTTTCAGAAAATCTTCAATTTCACTGATTTTAAGTTATTGGGATGGAAAATAAATTTGAAAGCTTCTGAAATTATTATTTCCCGTTGAGATAGTCCAACCTTCAAGAGAAAATTTCCTTTCAAAAGCTTTCACTTCTTCGAGTATTATAATATTTAGAAATATCTGATAATCATTAGATCAATTTTCATCAAATCATCACGTTTCAAACGTGTGATTTATGGATTTTCTCAATTTTTTTAATGTTGAAGGAAATAAATTTCAATAGAAAATTCTTAGTATATTTCAACTTATACGTATCCCCCATAAGTAACATCATTTACTCTCCTATTTTATTAGACTTTCTTGACGTACTTCAACCCAAACAATATGTGTACGGTTAAGTAGAAAATTTGTTAAATTTTACACAAAAAAAAGTGTATTTATAGCCCGAGAATCGGGCAATGTGCGCCATAGCCATTCGATTTGGGATTTATTTTTGTCTGGTGAACAACGTTTCGATATTCCAATAGAATGACCTCAGGGTCGGAATGAAAGATGTAAAATATTTTTGTTATTAATTAGAAACGGATAGATTAATGTTTAATGATATGATAATGATATCTACTTATAATGAATTACTTATTTATCTATTTTTTTTTATTTCTTTCTTATCTCCCCTGCTAATCCTCTTCCAAAAAAAAAAAACCGAACGTCACACACAAAACCAACAAATTCTATATGAAAAATGAATATAGAACTGCTGGAACGTGTGGAGCAATTTTAACATGTCCATTAGAAGTGGTAAAAACCCGTCTACAAAGTTCATCAGCATTCGTCTATCCACCTAGATGCTCGGACAACTCATCATCGTCGGGCAACCAAAGTTCGAAAAATGACACAAAATTACGACCGGAACATCGACGCAGCCACTACACGCCAATATTGAGTAAACGACCTCAGGTAAATTATTTATTTGATTGCTAGATTTTTTTTTTTGTTCTTGTTCTTTCTTGCAGTGGAAAAGTGTGTGGTTTTGGTGATGAGAAAATTCTGTGTTAAAAAAATCGATCGAGAAATGGAAATGTTAAAAATTGCTCATTTCAATATACTGGGCCAGGGGCCGATTTAGCCGGGGGAGTTCTATACCGATCGGTAGTTTGTCGATTGAAGGAAAATGTAATTATTAACAAATCATTCAGAAAAAAATTTTAAAAATTAGGTCGAATTAAACTATCTTTTAGAGAATTTGTCATTCTCGCTATCTACTAATTTATTTCTAATTAATTAAAAGAAAATGCCTATATATGGATGATTTTACATTCATATTTCCGCATTTCCTTATATCAGTGGTGTGCGGTCAACATTCGTAATGCTCGCACCGAAAAATTTGAATATCGGACATCGCAACATTTGATCCGGATTTCCCGATAATTTTCTACGGATCCAAAAAAATGTAATGATGCAGAAAGTTTATAAATTAATTGATGAAAAATACAAAAATATCAAAACTAAACTTTTCGTTCAAAAGCTCTGAAAGAACTTAAAAGCTCCCAGAAAGTTTTATTTTCCGAGCCTCTTTTTTTCTGTTTTAAAATTTATTTTCTATCCAAATAACGATAATTTATCGAAATTTTAGATTTTCCCTAAAAAAGCTTATAAAATCTCGAAAGCTCATTGAAAGCTTAAATTTAAAATTTCATTTTATATAATTTGAAATCGAATTTTCATCCGATTCATTAAATTTAAATGAAATATGAAATTTTTGCCAAAAGCTTATCCATACTAATAAAAGCTCAACGAAAGCTCTAAGTTTTAAAATTAATTTTTTAAGTTTTAAAATCTTTTTTCTATCCAGATGTTGGTCCTTTCACGAAATTTCAAATTTTCCCAAAATAAAGCTTAGAAAATCTCGAAAGCTCATTGAAAGCTTTAATTTAAAATGTCATTTTATATAATTTGGAATCTCATTTTTATTCGATTCATTAAATTAGGGTAAAATATGAAAATTTCGCTGAAAGCTTTCTTAGCCCATTGTAAGCTCGTAGAAAGCTTTAAGTTTTAAAATTAATTTTTACGTTTTAAAATCTATTTTTTATCCAGATATCGGTTCTTTCATGAAATTTCAAATTTTCCCAAAATAAAGCTTAGAAAATCTCGAAAGATCATTGAAAGCTTAAATTTTAAATGTCATTTTGGAAACTTATTTTTATTCGATTCATTAAATTTGGGTGAAATATGGAATTTTCGCTAAAAGTTTTCTCAATCCATTGTAAGCTCCAGGAAAGCTTTAAGTTTTAAAATTAATTTTTTACGTTTTAAAATCTATTTTATACTGAATGCTATCATGATAATTTGCCTTGAATATAATTCAATTCATTAAAGCTTTCAACAGAGCTTTTTAACGAAAGCTTCCGATTTCATTTAAGTCGATTGAGAGTACAGATCTTAGAAAACAAGACTTCAAGTACCACATTTATCTTTCATTGATCGGAAGCATCCCCAGATAGGTGGCCCATAGGCTACATTTCGATTACGATTTTGCTGATGTTTTAGGTGCATTCTACGCCTTCTGAAGATCAGACTGCACGCCACTGGGGTATGTAGTTCTTATTTTGGGCATAATAAGTTCCTATGTACTTAATTTCGATTACTGACGTTTATTTATACATTTAGCAATTGAATGTTAAATGAAATTTGTTCGACTTGAAAATTAAATCAAACAAATTGACATACATTTTTATTTTGGCACGAAAATTGAATATTTGCCTATACTCTTATCAGTTGAATGTGGATAAAAAAAAAACCTCACACCGAACTTATCAACTTATCTAAGTTAGTGTATGTTCGAGGTTCTGTTCTTGTATATATTTAATTAACTTGCGAATTAAATATCAACTAACATGATTAATTTGATGAAATGATGCGAGAAGGGGGGGGGGGCTCAAAATGCTTCGTGGTATTTTTGATTTTTTTCTACTGCGTAGAATTTCAACCTTTGTTTTCAAGCAAATTTGCAATTTTATCAACAAATTCGTCAAGTTAATTATTCAAAATTAACAGTACTTCAATGTCTATCCCACCTAATACCACCCCACATGTAGGTCATCTTGTTTCGATAGACTGATTGTCTTTTAAGCTTGTTAGATTATAATGAAGGAATTTAATTTATCTATTTATTTGTGTTGATAAATTGTTTAAGGTCAAATTGGATATAAAATTAGATTCAAATTTGGTAATGTTCCCAATGAAAATTAAATAATTAAAATTTCATGAAATTGATTTATTATCCATTTTTTTATTTTAGTTATAAATAAAAGGAACCAAAAATCAACCTTATTCGAAATAAACCTAGAATGGTTAATGGGCAGAGAATCGATTATATTTAATACGAATATTTACAACAATAATAATACAATACTTTTCCGGTTGATCGATTGTATTTATTTATTTATTTATTTATTGTAAAAAGGTTATTATACCTTATGAATCGATGAATGTTCCTTTTTGGCAATAAACAATAAATTCGCACGGTATGACTGACAATTTGTTATTATTTGGTGCGACTCATTTTGTGTGCAAAAAACAAACAGATAAAAGTGTTTCTGTTTTTAATTGAATGGATGGGCTAAAAATAAGTCTACGACAATCAAAATAATTGAATAGAAAAATAAATAAATAAAATTCCAACTCATTCGATTGAAAGAAATATTTGGGCGCCGATTTGTGGATGGGACAGGGTGGTATTGTTTAGAATTATAGGTAGTAAGTCCTATCTCATTTAATCCTTAAAAAATATTGAATTGTTACGCCAAATGTAAGATACAAAGCATATGAGTTCTAATGAAGATACTCTCGGCCTCAATAAATTAAATTCGCCTGATTTTGATGTAAAATTATTTCATCGAAATTTTGAAAAAATAAATTTCTTCGAAATTTTGAAAAATAAAAAAATTTACAAAAACTTTCGAAAACTAGAAAAATTGCTTAAAATTTTGAAAAATAACAAAAATTATGATAAAAAAAAAGAAAGAAAGAACTAAAGATTGCTAATGGAATTTTTAAAAACTCTAACTCGCTCAGAAAATTTTTTTTTTCAAAATCCTAAAACTAGTTTTGAATTTACCTCATCAAGTATCCATGAAAAAATTTTCAGCCAAATCGAGTGAAGTTTTATTTATTATTTAGTAATTTTAATCCAAAAGAGTAAAAAATTAACTGAAGAATTCACATGAAAATCATGGATTGTCAAAAAAAAGTCAAAATTCGCTCAAAAATTCTGAAATTAGTTTTTAGTCTACTTCACTATTTTAAAATTAAATTTTCAAGCGAATCGAGCGAATTTGGATAAATAAATTATTAAATTATTATAAATCGATGAAATATTTACAGAAATATTATCCAAAGTAAGTATAAAAAATCATCTCATTGAATAAATGGTATTAGTCTAATCAATCAATGGTTATCGATTTTGTGATATATCAATTATCGTCTGATATTGATCTATAAGTGATGATTCTCATCACATGTATCAAATTTCAAAGACTAGATGCTAATTGATATTGGAAAAGTTGACTAAACCTAGAGACATACGCGGTTCTTCCTGGTTCTTCCACAGACGTCTTAGTATTATTACGAATTTAAAGTTAAATTTTGAGGAGATAAGAAGGAAAGTTAGGGCGAGCAGAAATATCAAAGATTAAATTTACTCTAGATTTTCTCACTTTTAAAAAATCTAATTTTCATAACGTCTTCCAACTTTTCTACACATTTCTCTATTTCAGAACTTCAAAAATAATGGAAAATTTAGAAAAATTCCAATAAAATTAAAGAATAAATGAAGACAAATCTTGTTATTTATTATACTCGCTTCATATAAAATTCAACTGAATTACTCTAATCAAAAATATTAAATAAATTGAAGGCCGGTTATGATTGAATTGCTTTTTATTTATCTTTATTATTGTAAAGCCAAGGAGAGATAAACGGGGCCTGATAGAACCTTCCCATTTTCACGAAAATGTTTGTTAAGCATCGAATCGACTCGCTTTTCTATATTTTCCAAATTGTTCTATTGGATGTGGGAACAAATTTCCCTATAAACTTTTAATTTTTGTACAATAATTGAGGATAGTTTTGATGAATTTTAAGAAAATTAAGGAGAAATCTAAGGAAAATCTGGATTAGGGAGATAACGGATATTTATTATCCGACTTGTCTCGGAGGGAAATTAAGGGAGAAATAAATAAGAAACAGACATTCTTAAGTAACTTTTTGAAAATTAAATGTATTGAAATTTTGGAAATCAAACAAACTTTGTAGAAATTTTGGAAATTAAGAAAATTTTGAAAAATACAAAAACCTAAAAATTAAAAAATTAAATTAAAATTAAAATTAAAAAATTAAAAAAATTTCATCGAAATTTTGAAAATTAAGAACATTTAAAATTTTGAAAAATACGAAATTTTTCAAATTCTTTTTTTTTTATTTTTGCAAATGTCGTTACATATGAATATTTCAAAAACATCCGATTATTGTATAATAATTTAATAATTTATTTATCCAAATTCAATCGATTCGCTTGAAAATTTAATTCCTAATGCTTAGTGAAGTAGACTAAAAACTAATTTCAGGATTTTTGGAAAAAAATATTTTTGAGCGAGTTTTGACAATTCATGATTTTCATGTGAATTCTTTAGTTAATTTTTTACTCTTTTGGATTAAAATTTTTAAATAAAACCACTCGAAAATTTTTTTATGGATACTTGATGAGGTAAACTAAAAACCAGTTTTAGGATTTTGAAAAAAAAAATTGTCTGAGCGAGTTAGAGTTTTTAAAAATTCCATTAGAAATCCAATTAAATTAAATTCCATTCCATTAGCAATCTTTAATCTTTAGTTAATTTCTTTCTTTTTTTTATCATAGTATTTGTTATTTTTCAGAATTTTAAGCAATTTTTCCAGTTTTTTATTAATTTCTTTTATTTTTCAAAATATCGAACATTTTTTTTAATTTTTCAAAATTTTGAAGAAATTTTTTT